>PVYP01005899.1:19012-33202 GCA_002995295.1 Rhizopogon vulgaris
AAGTACACCCGCTCTACTTATCCCTGGTAATTAAAGTCAGGCTTGGTATCGAGCCTTACTGGAATTGATTGCTTATGTAGTGTCGTTGTAAAAAAACTCAGGTGACAAGGAACTCTCGAATTCGAAGAGCAAAATACTTATAGTTCAATAAGTGCTACCCAAACGCCATGTAATTTACGAAAAAAGTTCGTGAAAATTCGTATCCGTACATTACACCCAATATGTAGTGTCCATAGCTGTAGGAGGTGGTTTGACGACGACGTCAAAACTAGACATATTGACAGTGTTCACATGAATGTCCAGCGGGCGGAACGAGACAAGGGTGGGGGATCAGGAAAAGGCACTACAAGTAATGGTGGATAGTCTATAAAATGCGGGTGATGTAAGTGGGAGATGGAATTCATTACAGATTATTGCATAGGTTGCAGGCCAAGTGAATTCTGTTGCGGAAGACGGCAGCTGAAGAAGACAATCAATAACAATAAGCGGAGAGGCGGCAGTAACGACTTACGAAGGACGATGAGTGCTGTGAAGATGAGAATGACGATAACATAGACAGTGCCATATTTGATGATCTGGGACATGTATGAGTATGCTGCCTACCTATGAAGACTTGAAAGTACTCACAATCCAGCGGCGCTGCTTTTTCTGCTTCAGTGAGTATAGAGGAGCGCGAATCTGCTTGGATGGCCGCAACCAGACTGTAGACATGCCATCAGTACGACTAGAAGAACGCTGCAGCGAAAAAAAAACTCACAAAGCAGCATCGCATGCAAACGATCAGCATAAGGGAAAAGAATGGGCGGAGTCAACATAAATAACAGGAAGTGGCCAATGAGCAAATCAGAGCTCCACAGCGACAACTCGATGATCTTGACCACGAATTCACGGGCGGGTTGCGACATGACGTGGGCGCCAAGGTTACGTCCATACCAACGGCCTGTCCACCACGCACGGTTCGTCTCGTCATGTTTGAACTCACGCGATAGGAACACGGCGATGAGAATCTTGTGAATGGCACGCTGGATAGCGATGACCGCGATAATGCCAAGTACTGCATGGGATGCATCCCAAGTCTCAAGGAACCACTTCAGAGCGGACTGAGTTAGAACAACGTGATGATAGCCATACCGCATACACTCACCAAGAACTCAAAGAAGCCCAACATACCCACAACACCAAGAATGTGAGTTGTAGCGGCCATGACGGATCCGAATTTCGGGAACGTGGGGTCCATCATCGGCCCAAGGAAGATGGAGATAAGGAACTGCACGAGAAGGACTGCAGCATTCCAGACTATCGGACCAATGGCAATAATTAAGATTCGGATCAACGGATTTGGTGGAAGTCTGCCTGTCGAATCCGGGAAGGACTTGACGAATATGTAGGCAATGACAAACAGCGCGGCCATCACAATGGGGAAGATGACCTCCGAGAAGATGACCGCTCTCCAGCCGGCCCGTGGTACATCACCAGACAGCTTCTCCGAAGGGAGACCAAGCTTCTTCTTCTTGTAGCCGGTGATCATCGTCCTGGACAGACGACAGTAACCGATCCAAGAGTTGTTATGCGACCGCGAATTTCCACGAGACATCCATCTCAAGAATTCCCTGCAGTGTATCGTCAGTAAAGGAGGAAGGTAACGCAAACAAAGGAATCAACTGACCTATAATCAATTACAAAGTCCGCGAATGCGAACTGGTGGGGGTTGAACAAGAAAGGAGCGACGCAAAGAGCAAGAATTGAGATCCAGAAATAGATCAAGTATGGCGTCCAAAGTGCCATGGTGACATAGAGCAGGCTGATCAAGGTTCTCATACCCAGGTAAATGCTCGGTCCAGCAAAGCGAGAGAAGAGGATACTGAACGAGATACGGATAGTTGCGAACCCACGTCCTGTCGCGATGTATCGAGCACCACCAAATGTCAAGTTGCTGATGATAGAGTGCGTGTAGATCTGGGTAGAAAACACCTCAAAGACAGGGGAGAGGGACATGAACTGCTTTCCAAGACGAATAATGGCGCGGCCAGTTCCACGTTCCACCAGTTCTGTAAAGATGTTAGACCCGAACCTGACTAAAGAGGAGATCGTGCATACCCTGAATGAACAACGGTAAGAAGGAAATCATAAACACCAAGAAGATACTGATGATGCAACGCTGGATCCAGTCAAACACGGGCGTCAAGTTATAGCAGCCATCCATGCCAGGTAGAAGATTGCCAGTGGCGGAGTACTGGCAAACCAAGATCGACGAATTCAGCGTTCCCAAAAACACCACTACACAACACGGTCAACTGCAACTCACGCACAGCCATATGAGAGAAACTCACTGGTCACAACGAAGCACTGAACGGCCAAAATGACCAACATATTGTTGATATGGAAACCGGGGTGGCCATAGTAGAACGTGAGGAAGCGATCTATAGGCAGCTGCGTGCCCATGTAATAGTACTCTCGACTGAGCATCTGCTCCCCCATACCAGTACCAATTTTCGTCTGGAAATTGAGAATGGTACCAAAGCCAAGGTCACGGCCTTTCCCACATTGGTAGTACTCGGTATGCTTGATACGACCACCACGACCAACAGCAGTCATGCCAGCATAGATATCCTCGTTAAGGTGCAGACCTTTCTGTGCCTTCGAAACACCACCACGAGTGTTCATGTAGAGCGCATTTAGGAAGTCGGGATGTCCATAGTGAAGCTTTCCACCGACCCATGCCCAAGCACGAGCAGAGAGCGTACCGAACGTCTGCTCCTTGCCAGCAGCGAGATCACCAAGAATACCAATGTTCTCCGAGAAGATGTACTCGCGAGCACCGACGATAGCCACAGGGCTCTTCTTGAACTCTTTGTGACCGTACTGTGCGTACGGACTCTGAGTAGGCACCGAGAACTCCTCGAACTCACCCAAGATGTTGCGGATCTTGAGACACTCTTCCAAATAGTTATCCTGGTTAGCATCGATGAGCTGCAAGTATTCGCCACGGTAGAAAATGATCGCGTGATTCTGGTTGTCCGACTTGCCGTCACCGAGAATGGGGTTACCAGGGAGCTCAATGCGGAAGTTAGGCCGACGACGACCAGTCTCGGGGATGAATTCAGAGTGGCCGTCGATAAGCGCAGAGAACAACCGGGGGTCCCCACCCTCCTTGCGCGGTGGCTCTTCATCAAGGTATGCAATTTGGAGATCCGGGTAAGCGCGCAACAAGAACTCGGCGTTCTCGTGCTCCTCCTTGTTGAATTTGGAGTACCGCTGCATCGAGACGACGAACTTGAACTTGCGTCGGGCCATGCGCTCAAGCTCGCGTTCCAGTTTGTCTGTGTTAGCACCGAATAACTGCACAACCTCAGGGTTTTCCACGCGGTAGAGCAACTTGATTGCCTTGGCGTAGTTCATCATACCAGAGACTGTACGGTAAAGCGTCTGCGCGCGCAGCGAAGCCCATATACGGGTCCGCAGAGTGAACTCGGGGGCGGCGCTCTTGAAACCGATGCAGTAGAAGGGCAGATCGTCCATCTTTGACTGACCCTTCTCATCCGTACCGAAACCAGTCGTGCCATTGAACATAGCAGATTCCTCAGCCAAGATCTTGGTATCCTTGACGAAATTGTCCCATTCAACGGGGTGGAGCTGCTTCAGGTACTCGAGGAGCGTGACGCGGGCATTCTGATCTTCTTCTCGGATAATTTCCCTCAGTGACAATAGAATCTAGAGATAGATCTTCGGCATATCTTCGGGTTGACGTAACTGAACCACAAACCTTCTCATTGTAATGGGGTGTTAGGACCGTGAACGAGGGCATAGCATCCACAGGCAGTGGCTCCGGAACAGCGGTCGTGAGCGACTGCGCAAAGAACGAGATGCGCCGCTCGGCCTCACTTCCCGCAGGGAAGAACTCGCCCTTGAAGCTCTTATCCCTCTGGGAAATGAAGAACGGTGGAGCACGCAGACTGCGTTTGCCATCATGTCCCGTGTCAACCTGGTGGTACAACAGCTTCTGCACGTGCTCAATGGAAAGCAAGTGCTCGCGATACATAGAAATGATAATGGCATTCCAAATTTGTGAGACCAACACCTGTGATGGGGAACGTTTGAATCATCTTCACACAACGATCGCAGAAAACCGACCTTGGGCTTATACTTGACCTCCATATCCCTTGTCGCAAGCAGCTTCGCGTAGATCCGTTTTGGCAACCTGGTGTAGATATCCTTCCATGGAGTCCATATCGACAGCCCAAGCATAAACGACCGCGCTATACTGAAGACTGTATTCCAGATGATGTACCAAAGGAAGGTATCGAGGAAAAACAACACCAGATCCATCACATACATGATGGCCAGCGTGAACGCTGCCTGGTTAGTGCACAGACTAGAACCGAAGTACTTTTCGCCACAATTCTGGATCTTCATCCCCACCATCACAGCAATAGGATCCCGGAACGAAAGCGTGAGGAAGAAATAGGATTCTGTGGCTTTGCAACCAAAGACGAGTGCCCAGAGTGCGATAGAGGCTAGGCGCGGTCCCATAGGCAGCCCAGGATACGAAGCGGTGAAAGTCTGACTGGCAAGGTATTTCCTTGACTTGCCAGCGACTCGGTCCCCAAACATGCGTCCAGAAGGCATAGTAGCGAAAAGGAGCGTAGCCACAACCGAAATGAAGAACTGCACGATACCGAGGATCAGGGAAAGCGAACTCGTTGTCCCATTAGAGCTACTTTCTGCGATGGCGATGTAGAATGTCGGGCCGCATGTTAGTGCAAGGGTAATGAATAAGAACAGCAAGCGGCGAGAAAGGTGCGAAGAATTGTTCCAAGTGGTCGGGATGTACGAAAATTCAGCGAGCGTTGCTGCTATCATGATGATCGTCGCAACTGTGCCTCCGAGCGCGGTGACAGACCATGACAATGCCGGGGAGTTGTAGACCTTATTATTAGGAAGTGTAATCTGGTACACCTTGGGGGAGTTGAAGGCTGTGTAAAACCAGTAAAGAGAGATATGGATGACCCATATGCGGTTGAAGTTAACCAGGAGATGACCAAATGAGCGTTTTTCATAGTAAGTCTTGAAGAATGCACGATTCCAGTCTATCCGGTCAAACTTCATAAACCTGTGTGGGGGCGCAAGGTCTACGAGTCGAGTCTGGATGTAAAAATCAGTTTAACATACTTTGAGTCGCAAATCACGTACCTTATCAGTAAGTACAATCCGAGCAATGCCTTCAGGATACCAGAATAGCTGATTGACATCATCATAACCGATGATGTCTGCATGGTCTCGTTCTCGCCTCACGAATCGCCCGTCTACTACCTCATACCCTTGATCCCGAATGAAGCGGTACAAGGGCTTGACGACAGATCTCAGATACAAACCTTCTTGCACAGGGTCGACCCTGTTCTGACACTCAGGCGAACGATAATAATCGTCCGCGCACTTGAAGATGAAGCATAGACACTCGGGCACAAAGCGCACTTGAGCGGCCTCGCCCCAACAGAGAAGGTACAGCGCGATCTGGCGGAGGCGATCGTACTGGCTCATGTTGTTCATGGCTTGGCGCCAGCGCTCCATCGCGGTGGCGAGCGATTTCTCATTGGAGGAGCGTGCACCAGCCCTGCGATTAAGACGCTGGAGACCGGGATTCTGAACGTGGCCTACAGCATCATCGAGATCGAGCTGCGCTGCGAAATACCATTTGCGGTAGTTCGCGTGTTCACCGCCTATGTAGTCTGCATGGAGGGTGAGAAGGGCCTGACTGGGTGGCATACGGGATGCTCGACTGTCCAGCAGTTGCATCAAGAAGTCAAACTAGACTAGTTGTCAATATGGGGAGGATTTTTTTTTATGAATAAAGGTTACCATGTTCCGCATAGAGTCGCGCTGGAACCCAAATTTCTGAGTCAAGTCTAAGAAAATATCTTCTATTTCCTCCTTGGAGAGGGGAATCTGGCGCTCGGCTGACCAGGCGGGGTATGGCTCACGCGCGCCTGGTGGACCTGCGTATTCTGCATATGCGGTGGCGGTCGTATCTGACAGACCTACTCTCGGTCCTAGCGATTCTGAAGAGGCTGGTGGATATCGCTGACCATATATATCGACGTCTGAGTCTGTGTCGGGTTGTGCTGAAAAATCACACAAGTGTGAGTGAGTATGTGAATGGGCGGCGCAAGAGAGGCTCCACACACCGTAGGAGTCATAGTTGCCGCTGTGATCATAGTACCGCTCGGCGTCGTTGAGGCCGTTGTTGCTGCTATCTGAAGCATAAGTATCCCTGCGACCGTGGGGGTCTACACTGTCAGAGTCGCCGTCGACGTCGTTGTAAACATATCTGCGTGGGACGGAGGATGAAGATGTGAAGGGATCGGCATGATCTGCTATTGGGGAGGAAGACTGAGGATACATTTTACCCTCTGTTTTCCTGAGTTAACAGGCCAGCAGGAAGAGAGGGAGGACGGAGCAAAGGAGTGGTACGTGAATAAGGCCGGTAGGTAAGCTGTACTAACGTCTGGGTGGAGTACTAGCCCGGCCTGTGAACCACACTTTCCCACGCTAAAAAACAATCCAAACCAATTCACCACTCCAGATGACGTCTTTAATAGTTCAGTTTATCCTATCATATCACACGAACAGATAAATTTAATTATTCTAACTTGGCATATGTAGAATTTCAAGTCTTAGATCATGCCTGAAACACGAGGAAGGCGCGTTCTGAATCTTCCGCGCACACACCGCTGCGCATGCACACACGTGGTGTTCGCGAAAAAAATAGCCCCCATACCTCCACAAGCCCCACTACGATTCCCTAACATCCCTAACCTAGGACTTATTTACGCGGGAAGATACCCATGACTACAGCTAATTATTGTCAGCCACGAGATCGTCTTGAAAACCAATGCCGGAAGATAGCATATGATAGGATACCCAAAACCACGACGAAGATAGTAACGAGCTTCGCACTGATAATACCTGTTTCGTGTTCGACCTAGCTCAAGTTGATTTGAAATATCAACATCGTAACGAACAAATAAACTTACCACCGAGGTAAACGGGGACAGAATCGGGATCGTGAAATGCGATGCAGCCTGCGATTTCAGGGAATCATGTAGCAGTATATACAACACCACAAAGAAGAGGACCACGAGACATGCTACGAGAACTACCTGATAAGGTTTGAGCTGCAGCCTGAAAACAATTGCAAGAACTTAGAACAAGGTTATGCAACGCACCACGAACTTCTCCAGCCTGCTCTGTCGTTGTTCATTTGCCCACACGAGAGCCGCGATCTCCTTCTACATTCAACGTCATCGTTAATCACCGACAAAGTCCTTTGGGGCTAGAGCAGGTACTCGCCGTCCGCTTCTCCTCCTCCCCCAGCCTCACTTCCGCCACCTCCTTCTGGTGTTGAACACGCGTCGAAAGCACCGTTTCAGCAACCAGTGCACGAGCAGCCCAGTACTGTTCGACAATCGTGCGAGGCTTAGCTGCTGCAGGTGCAGAGAACCATGTCGTCCTGGGGTATTCCGGTGTGTTGAAGTTATGCACCTTTGTTTGCACAGCAATTGAGGCGCTTGCTATTTGCATTGTTCTCGACACTGGTATTTGCATTGGGGCAGGTGTACTGGAGGTCATGGCAAGGGGTTTGGGCTTTCTGAGTTTGTTCATGGTTGGGTTTAGACACGTATTCGCTGGTGTTTACTACAGACAGATTGTAAGTAGAGTTTGTACTGATTCAAAGATTCAGCCAACATTGTGCTGTGAACTGAACTGGCCCAGCGCCAATTCAACGTGATGTATACGTCGACGTCATATCCATTCGAACCAATTCAAATTGGGGGAGATCCTCACTCCTGCCAGTTCAAGTCGTCTAGTATTAACGATAGCGGAAGATGTGTGATATGATAGTCTCGACTCTCGAAAAGTCCACCTGCCAAGCGACTCCTCCTACTTAGATCTGACAGGTTGCTGACACTGACAGGCGTTCTGCGAAATTGAGACCCCAGGAGCGACCATCTATGGTAGCACGAATCGACAATCAGAATATCCACCAGGCACTTGTCTAATATGCCAAGCCCAACACTAGTTCAGTGGATAGGAAGGATCTCGGAGGAAGGGTCTTTGCGTGCTGCCCAAGTACAAGGTCCGGCAAGGCTAAGCCCGCCAAGAAGGTGCTGCATTCCCCCTCATCATCCGACAACTCCGTATCAAACAAACTCACGGGCCGCCGTACTCACATCTAGATTATTACATCATCCAGATCCTTTCTCCACTCGACGAGCGGTTTGAAATTCTGGCAGTGACGCCCAAATTTTACATATATTCCAACCAAAACTAGTAGTTGCCTCCTCCACGTTGTCAATATCTGCGTCAATGAATAGACCGTTTTTGCTGTCGTTGTTTCTGACTCCATTAACTGCACATCGCGCCGCAAAGTGTCGAAATATTTCGGGTGCATTCTTGAATCTTGAAGTCCTTCGCACTACATATCCGATGTCTTACCGTTGTCTCACTTTCATAACTGATTGCGATGTGCTAACGATTAGCTTTGCGCGTTTGCAAAGGGTTCCCTGCCTATACAAAATTGTTTTCGTGTTTTGAAACGCCGTCTCACCGGAATTTCAACACAATGCGCCTCACATTATAATATCGATCACCCTAAGGCAAAACCCACCTTACTCGCCAAATACTGGTAAGTTATGTAAGCCGAGGTGCAATACTCGCCCCCCACAATAGTGGTTCTGAAAATCATTTATATTAACTTTAAGGAGCACCGATAATCTTTTCACAGGCTGCCAAGATCATATTTCGACACACCTCATCTATAGTGCTCCTGCGCTGAACTCGCATGACATCGCCACAGTCCATCGAGATGCACATCTTCACGAGTGTCGCAGCGCCATCTAGAAGAGCACCACTAAGCATCGACCCCAGCCTGTCCTTCGCTGCCCCTCTGAATGCACAAGAGTTGAGTATGTGACACAGGTACCAAGTCGCGTCATTCCGAGCTAGAGCTTCGAGCCTCTCCTTTCTACTGAACGTAGTCCTTTGTCTGGGAGAATGCGACTCCTGCGACGATTCCAAACCACGAGAAGCTTCCTCCTGAACCTCGCTGTTATCTGCTGTCCCGTTGGCACCGACCATAGTCCGCTCAGAATACAATGATCCAAGCTCCTTGATTGCCTCCAGCGCTATGCGCTCCCTGATGCCAGTTGTATACCTATTGTATGTGGGAAAGATCAAGTCTAACGCATTCAGCGCATCGGTGAGGAGAGTCAGGATGTCCATGCGAGCGTCAGGAATGAGAGTCTCGCTGGGAGTTTGGGGAACCTTGTCATTCGCTTTGGTGCGGCCCTTTGATGGTTTCTTGGCTGAGGCTGCATCTATGTGGTGCGCGATATGCGCCCGGGATGCGAGAGTGAAGCTGCGAACAAGAGGGACAAGGAGACAGTCGATGAGGCGGGATATGGCAGTGCCGCTAGCAGTGCTGTTACCTTGGTGGAACAGAGCTGGAAATGCAACACGCAACACGTATACAAGCAGTGGAGAGACCATTGCAATCCTTGATTTGTTGAGCTCTGAGTGTGGAAAGGACAGCGTGGAAAGTTTTCGGAGGCCAAGGAAGCTGCTGATAGTAAGAAGTGAGCGGGTGATCGCAGCTATCAGGCAGGGGTTGCCTCCTGCGCCGTCACCTGTCTGCGAACTTACTGAGTCGATGACGCTTCGGAGGGAGGTGAAGGCTGCTGTGAGAGATGGGGATGATTGTCCATCTGTGTTGGATGGCTTCGCTCGTTCTTTCCAAGTTGTGAATCAATACAAAAGGGAGGCTTGCAGGGAGATTCCTACCTGCGGCCCAGTCATTGACCCGAGTTTCGGGGGCTTTGCCAGTTTTCTTCGTTTTCTTCTTGTGGGTAACAGCAACCGAGTCTTCTGGCACGTCCTTGGATGCGGTTTGTCGCAGACGAGCGAGTTCTGCGCAATATCGGTAAGACAAACCAGTGGTGGAGTGGTAGTCGAAAGCGAGAACATACCCTCTTGATCTTCCTCCCGCATTTGCTTCAAGCTCTCCAGCTCTTGCTCGAGCGTGAGCGCATGTTTCCTCCACGACGCATGCTTAACCACGAATGCCTGGCTATCGTCTGGCACAGGAAAATGAGACTGGAGGTCGAGGTGATAACCTATATGGCATTGGGTGAGCATCCTTAGGGTACAACGATGTCAAGCGACTGACTTTGGATGGATTGTTGGTTTGGCTTGTGTTTCAGCACTGTTAATGCCTGCGAGGAGCAATAAGACGCTTAACAAGTGTTTCTAACGTCAGTGCAATGTGAATCGTACGATGGCAAGGCGCATTACATCCTGTGGTGAGATCGACTCGGACATGTCTACAACCTGTCAACAAAGCGTTGTGGACTCTTTTAAACGTTTAGAGTTACATACGTATGATACTAGTAGGTATGATAATCTGGTAATAAGATATAAGCGGGGTCAACCAATCAACTTAAAGCTTCATCATAAGATTCATTCCATGCAATTCCTGGCGCTCTACTCTCTTCTTATCATGGCTGCAGCACTCCCCTTTGCGCAAACTCTCGCCACCATCTCGCATTTGGTTACCGATCCTCGCTTGCAGCACCCGCGCATCGGAATTGTGTGCGGTTCCGGCCTCAGTACCCTGGTGTCGAGCTTGAAGGATATGATACAGGTCCCGTACTCGCAGCTTGAGGGTTTCGGGGACAGCACAGGTATGTGCTGATAAAGACGATAAGGTATTATTGAGCTCAGAAAGGTCGTCTTTTAAGTTGTTGGTCAAAAGAGCGTGCTCGCATTCGGACTGATGGGCAAGGATAATGTTCCTGTCGTCGCCATGCTCGGTCGGGTGAGTAAGGTGCAAGAGCAGTTCTGCGACGAGTTAATTCAAGGGACATTGATAGTTCCATCCGTACGAGGGCCATAAGCCGGCAGTCGTAACGTATGGTATCAGAGTCATGAAGAGATTGGGGGTCAAGGATGTTATCAGTAAGTGCACTCCTGACGCATAGCACATTTTCTGATCCTCAAATGTAGTAACAAATGCCGCTGGGTCATTGACACCAGAGATACCCGTTGGAACAGGTATGATTGATTTGACATTCATACCAAGTTCAACGCTGAATAACGTCACAGTTGTCGTTATCCGCGACCACCTAGCCCTCCCCAACCTAACTGGGATGAATCCCTCGTTCGGACCGCTCACATCCACAGAGTATCCGCGATTTCTTCCCCTGGGTGACGCATACTCCCCTCGTCTTCGACGCCTTGCATTCCTCTCCTCCCACTATCTTAACTTTGACTCTTCTGCATTGGCAGAAGGAACATATGCTTGGGTAGCAGGTCCTGCATATGAAACGCCTGCTGAGGGTCGTTTCCTGCGCAATGCAGGCGCGCACGTAGTCGGTATGAGCACAATACCCGAAGTGGTGGCTGCGCGAGAAGAGCAACTAGAGGTCCTAGTGCTGAGCCTTGTTACAAACATAGTTGTCATCCCCGATACCTATCGGAGCATCAAAGCAGAAGTTGAGGCTGAGGTATGTGGCCGAGTCAAATGTCATACTCGTTGTTCTATTGGTTGATCGTGGTCCTCTGTAGCTTGCTGGTCACCCAGTCGAGCTCCCTCCCATGACAACCGCGTCACATGAAGAAGTCCTGGAAACTGGGAGACAAAAGGCAGAGGTAATGAGGAGTCTCGTCGAGCGCATCGTCGAGCTGGTCCCGGAAAACTCATGAAGAAGTGAGTGAGATTATCTAATCCCGCGCCATAACTAGGCAGCTGAGATTCTTCGTTTATCACTCAGTCACCAATATGATGAAGCCAAAGGCGTTTGTAGGAACACATTTAGATTTTGTAACTGTAAAAGTTTTAAAGGTGTGATGCAATGACATCTCCTTTTGAACTGGAAATCACGTGTACGTTTTGGAAACCAGTTGTATGTACTCTTTGTTAATTCTATTACGGTTTGCCTACGGGAGACTAGACACTCATAATCTCCTCTAGCCAGACCTATAGAAGAAGAAAGGTAGTCGTTTCTTACAATACGACGCTCATGGCTGGGTGCGCGATACTAATGGCAACTACAGCAGGGAACCCAATGGCACTTCTCGCGCCTTCGACCATTGCAAATGCCGTTATTTCGCACACAGCTGTAACTCGGACAAACAGTCCCCCCTAAGACGGAATGCAACGTATGTATTTTGACCCGAACACCCCGTCACAATGTCGACTTTGGCCGATGCGGTCGTCTCTTCTTCCGCCCTTTCTTACCATGACCGCCAGCATGCCCTCGACATATGCCTTTGAGCCAACTCCTCAGCGGACAAAAGTAGAACCCAGGCCATTCCTGCCATTTCGCGCACGTAGTGGGAACTTGCAAAAGCCTCCGTTACCTTCTCCTCGGAACGAGTTGTTCAATGACAGCTATACTGTCAGCACCCACCTCGTGCCTGCTGCTTGTCCCAGACTAACTCCAGACATACCGTTGCCTGCGGCACCCGAGTTCTCGACGAATGCCTCACAACGCAAGCGAAATTGCCAACAGGTTGAGGCCGAAATTCTGAAGCTACATGAGCTCTTCGTGCAGGGAAAGTTAAGTGGAGAAGGAAGCGAGAAACTTTTGTGGAACTGCGTTAACCGATATGCGAAGAAAGCTACAGTTGGGAAGAAGGGATTGTCATTGTTCCTTGCTCATGCAAGTGGTTTTCCTAAGGAGGTACTCATCTCCTTAACGGATGAATCTCCCCCAAATTTCGACTGAATGTGGTATAGATATGGGAGGCAACTCTGCGATATTTATTATCTTCAACCTCAGCATCGCTGATCGACGAGGTGTGGTCTTGGGAGGCTGTTCAGCATGGCGACGCTATGCTAATCAACGAGACAAATCTCAGTGGTATATGTGAGGCCCTCGGATGTACAACTTGAAATCATCTTGTTCACACGCTAACTCGAAATTTGATGGTACTGGCAGATGATTGGCGAGACAACGCGCGGGATATTGCACACTTTCTGTTGCATTATCTGCCCGAAGATGCCTTGTCGAAGACTCTGCCCACTCATCTACCTCTTCTGCCTGGAACTATATGTGAATACCGGAAGACGAAAGGGTTTTTATCTCGCTCGCTGGTTGTCGTTGGGCACTCATTTGGGGGCTGCTCGTCGTGCGTTGTTATCGCCAGCCTCAATATTTTCTCTAGTTTTAATTTCAGCGCAGGGTATTTGCAGCCATCAGTTTTCCTGCACTGTTCTCCTCCATGATTCTCGTAGATCCATCTATTCTCTCACATCCGTCTAATTTCCTATCGAGTATATTGCCTGTCGCCCTTGCTAGACGTAATAGCTGGCCGTCGCGGTGAGTCATGATATGGTTGCAATTGTTTTTAGATGTCTAAGTAAGGGATCAGTGACGAGGCATTACGCTTATTTAAGGCATCTCCATTCTTCAGAGCTTGGCATCCGGATGCTCTGCAGCTATATGTTACTTATGGCCTTTGTGAAGATTCGCGAGGGGGCGTGAAACTGAAGATGTCAGGTCTACAAGAAGCTTTGGTGCTTGCAGATAGCAAAGGAGTGATTGAAGCGTGGGAGCTGCTGGAGAGGGTAGACGAACGAATAGAACTACGTTGGATTGTCCCAGGAAAGTCCACCGAACAGTACGTGATTCCCAGCCATAAGTTCAGCTCTTCTAATCTCATCCAGGATTGGCGGCGAACAAGCCACGAGGGTGCGAGTATGGCGAAGACCTGCCAATTCATCTAATGTGGTGATTCACTCTGCTGGGCATCTGGTAAACTGATATTTTTACTCTATATGAAATCATGGCTGACCAGGCTGTTGCTTAGATTGTACAAGAATCACCTGAGGAACTCGGTACGTGATATGCAGTTGCGCTGTTCATGTCACGATAACTTTCCGCCAGCTCGAGAAATATCAGCTTTCCTAGAGACAAAGTATCGCCGGCGGAATAGAGCATATTTATGATACCTTGTAAGGGCTGGCATTACCCTGTACTAATCGACGCCGCTGGGAACAAGTAGCACGTACATCTCAGCTTCAAATTGTCAACATGCACGGGATAACGTCGCGGCTAGGCTTTACTGGTGGATATATATACATCTGGGACATACTGTCTCAGCATAAATGGAATGTAAGGGGGGGGGACTCCG
>PVYP01005923.1:21876-35699 GCA_002995295.1 Rhizopogon vulgaris
TCGAATTGGCCGTGAAACTCATCTACTACGGGCTCTCTGTTGGTCGAGGTGGTCGACATATCCTCTGCGAGACTTTGCTCTTTACTGACCACATATTAGCCGTTCAGACACTCGGAGAGGAGTACACGGATGTTTGGGAGTACTCTTCTGATGGACGAACACCGTCACGTTCTCTCGGGGCGGCGTTGATTCTCCTTCCAACGCTTCCCTCGTATGTTCTAGCACGTTGGGGTTCTCATTTGGGTTCAGTGAGCCCGGGAGTGGGCGAAATGCTCAAGGCACTGCAGGTGTGCTTGGAAGTAGCGACAGAGATAAACTTGGCGATGTTTTATCTGCGGGGTTCGTACTATGATTTAGTGAAGAGGCTGTTGGGCATACGATATGTGGGTTATTGTCTCTCGTTTCGAACGCACGGTGATATTGACGTAGACACCGATCACAGTTGTCTTCTGTCCCAGAGAACCCTCATGTTCGCCCGCCGTCATATTCATTACTTGGCATACTCATCGCGATACGCCTCCTCCACCGCCTCATTACGTTTTTGCGCAGTAGGACTCAGGTCGCTTCAGAGAAGTCCTTTGGGAAGCGTTCGTTGGACTCGACGAATGAGATGTTCATTGACGACCGACCTGTCTCTTCCTTGCTCGGCGCCTCTGCCTCTGAGTCTGAGGTGAAGCCAGCCGAAGAGGATGAGAACACGATTTTGGATGTCACGTCGATACCACCACACCTGCGTGCAGGGAGGACGTGTACACTTTGTCTGGAGGAACGGACTGATAGCTGTGCAACAGAGTGCGGACACATGTTCTGTTGGGGTTGCATTGTGGGATGGGGACGGGAGAAAGCAGAGTGTCCACTGTGTAGACAGGCACTTAGTCTTACGAGGTTGCTGCCGATTTACAATCTATAATTCTACGTTCACAATATGTCGAGATTCGTTGTTGGGTTGTCCTCAAACGCAGTACGAACATTGGCTGGAGTACGTCAGTAGCAGCACAATTATTATGATACATTGTAGGTGCACATCATATACCGGTGTGTGCAGAAAGACAAGATTTTGCATGAACAGAGCCGACATATTATACCACCTGTTGGATAAGGGTGATGTTATCGCCTTTTAGTAGTATACGACCTTTTGTAATGGTAAGGATTATGTCCACGGAAACGAGATAAGGGATCTCACCAAGCTCTCGTCGTGGCTTCGCATCTTTGACGTAAACTTCTGCAGCTTCATCCATGACGACGTTCATGAATTCGTCAAATCCCTAGCAAGATAAGCTTGTGTCAGCTCGGTGGACTTCACATGATATTTAAGAAAAGGAGAGAGAAGTAATATCGCCGCGCGTCACACAAATACGCGGTTGGCCTTGCCAGAGAGATGCGTTTCAACGCTCACGATGTTCGGGACAAGGAAGCACACGCACAATGATACGACCTTCGATCCGCATCTCGATGTTATCGTACAACCATATCACGACCTTTGTTCGCTGTATATGCATGTCAGTGTTAACGAAAGTGCATTGGTATGTTGAAGCAAACCTGCTGCAAGTTTTTGAAGATGATGTTCTGCGAGAATGAAGATCATCAATAAATAGACACTGATTGCGTTGAAAGAGGTAAACATACGATGGGCTGTACCAATACCCTAGGTTGACGTCCAGACATGATGGGCAGATATTTTTACGGTAGGGGATATTGGATGGACAGTTGGTCGATGGTCAGACAACGATTGCAGAGGGTCTGCTTATGCCACATTTTCTCACGGATATTTGACATTGAAGTTTGGGCAGACGCGTCCAAGTTCCTTTCAAGCAATCATGGAGGTAAGCACAAGAATCTAAACGAAAGCTTTGCGCTCATCGTGTTGTATGTTGTAGGCATTCAGTCCCTCCACCTCCTCAACTGCTGCTGCAGTGACGTTTATTACCTTCGTCCAGGACCTCAAGCGCAAGACCAAGACATGGGGTCCAATGATAGAACTATGCGCTAATGGAGAGAAGACACTAGAGCGCTTTCGATACCAATTCCCGGAAGATTGGCTATACAGTGACCAACTTAGAGGAGAGTGGAGTGCATACAACGAGATCCTTAAAAGGAAGAATGATTCAATTCAAGAGCAGTTGGGTATGAGTTATTCTCTTGAATTTCCATTGGCACTTATGGCTCATGATCTCGTCGTTCAGCGGGCCTCCAGCTTAAGATAGTGGCTGAAGACAAGATCGTAGAGAACAAGATCAACGATATCTTATTGGAATGGGAGCAGACACGTCCCGTGCAAGGCAGCCTGCGTGCAGATACCGCTATGAATACTATCAACGTGTTCGAGGGGAAGCTTACTCGCGTGCAGGAGGAATACGACCTTGTCTGTAGGGCGAAGGAGGCGCTAGACCTCGAGCTTACGCGTCACACGCGCCTTGAACCAGTCTTCGAGGAGCTACGTGACCTCAAGGCGGTGTGGACGGCGTTGTCTGGTGTATGGAGCCAGATTGGCGAACTGAGAGAGATGTCGTGGTCTACGGTGCAACCGAGGAAGCTCAGGCAGCAGCTCGATGGCCTGTTATCGTCGACAAGAGACATGCCTACGCGAATGAGGCAGTATGCAGCGTTTGAATACGTTCAGGATGTCCTGCGTGGACTCTTGAAGTCGAACTCACTCATTTCCGACTTGAAGTCGGAGGCATTGAAAGATAGACACTGGAAGCAGCTCTTCAAGGTTTTGAGACTTCCGTCTCAGATCAGTTTAACGCTGTGAGCTACTTCCGAGTTCGTACATGTCGGTTCTTCGTGCTGATTGTCACAGCATGACTCTCGGTCATGTCTACGACCTAGATCTCAAGAAGAATGAGACCCCCATCCGTGAGGTTATCATCCAAGCACAAGGCGAGGTAGGTGACACCGAGGCTCCTCTGACTCCGCCCAATCATGTATTTTTAAGATGGCCCTTGAAGAGTATATCAAACAAGTGAAGGAAATATGGACAAACTACACGCTTGATCTTGTCAACTATCAGAACAAGTGCCGTCTTATCAGGTAAATATCCTTACGAAGGTCGTACAATCATGCTCACCGTATTGCAGAGGATGGGATGACCTCTTTAACAAGTGCAGCGAGAACTTGAACTCCTTGACTGCAATGAAGTTGTCGCCGTACTACAAGGGTGAGTGGTATTATGCGGGATCATAGATGTCGTTCTCACTTTTCCAGTTTTCGAGGAAGAGGCAGGATCATGGGAGGAGAAACTCAACAGGATTCATGTTCTCTTTGGTAAGATTGTCACTTTTTAATCGCTGAAATCACCTAATAATATGACTTTAGATGTCTGGATTGATGTACAACGTCAATGGGTTTATCTCGAGGGTATCTTCTCTGGCAGTGCGGACATCAAGCACCTCCTTCCCGTGGAAAGCGCCCGCTTCCAAAACATCAACGCAGAGTTTCTAACTGTGATGAAAAAAGTGTACAAATCGCCGTTTGTCATAGACGTCATGAACATCCAGGGCATCCAAAAAAGCTTGGAGCGTCTGGCGGACCTCTTGAACAAGATTCAGAAGGCCCTTGGTGAATACCTCGAGCGCGAGCGGTCTTCGTTTCCTCGGTTTTATTTTGTCGGCGACGAAGACTTGTTGGAGATCATCGGTAACAGCAAGGATATCGTACGCATCATGAAACATCTGAAAAAGATGTTTGCTGGCATTTCGACCATCAAGCTCGATGAGGACCTCACTCAGATCCAGGGCATGGCCTCGCGCGAAGGGGAAGAGGTTAAATTTAGCGAGCCTATTCTACTTAAGGACTACCCCAAGATCAACGACTGGCTCGCGAGGCTTGAATCCATGATGCGCTTGTCTCTTGCGGATCTATTATGTGATGCCGTCGGCGAACTAACATCATTCTATGGCACTGGTTCTCCCCTTGTAATGGACCAGCTCATGACGTGGATGGAGAAATATCCGGCACAACTAGTCACTCTAGCTGTCCAGGTTGCATGGACCATTTCTGTGGATGCCACTCTTGAGTCTGGAAAGCTCCCGGACGCACCACTTGAAACGGTTAGCCAGGCACTCGACCTTCTTGCAGACATCGTCTTGCAAGAACTGAGCCCCGTCACCCGGCGCAAGTGCGAGCACCTCATCACTGAACTGGTCCACCAAAGAGATGTTACTCGTACTCTCATCCAGCAGCGTGTCACAGATACCAAGGCGTTCACGTGGCTGTCACAAATGCGCTTCTACCTGGACGGATCTGTCGAGAACCCACTAGACAGGCTTGCCATCTGCGTCGCCGATGCATCGTTCCCTTACGGATGGGAGTACCTTGGTGTCCCCGATCGTCTGGTCCAGACACCGCTGACAGATCGAGTATACTTGACATTGACCCAGGCGCTCGACAATCAGCTGGGAGGTTCACCCTTCGGACCTGCTGGTACAGGTAAGGATGCAGCCTTCAACTTTCACCGCCAGACTAACGGTGAAACTCAGGAAAAACGGAGTCCGTCAAAGCTCTTGGTGTTCAGCTGGGGCGCTTCGTTTTGGTCTTCTGTTGTGACGAGACTTTCGACTTCCAAGCCATGGGTCGCATCTTTGTTGGTCTTTGTCAAGTTGGGGCATGGGGATGTTTTGATGAGTTCAATCGACTC
Source organism: Rhizopogon vulgaris (assembly GCA_002995295.1). Classification (NCBI taxonomy): domain Eukaryota; kingdom Fungi; phylum Basidiomycota; class Agaricomycetes; order Boletales; family Rhizopogonaceae; genus Rhizopogon; species Rhizopogon vulgaris. The sequence continues at coordinate 26,513 of PVYP01005923.1, forward strand.
GAGGAGCGTATTCTCAGTGCTGTATCGCAGCAAGTACAGAGCATTCAGCAAGGTCTTGTGGCATTGGCGAAGAACCCTAACGTTGAAATTGAGCTTGTTGGCAAAAATCTCAAGATCAATAAGAACATCGGTAATAATTTTACAATACATGATGATACTGGCTAACCTACGCCAAAGGTATTTTCATCACGACTAACCCCAACTACGCTGGTCGGTCCCAGCTCCCGCCCAACTTGACGAAGTTGTTCAGGCCGTATGTTCCATCTTCCTCGTCATGTGTACCCTTCTGAATATGGGTTTTGCATTCAGCATGGCCATGACGAGACCTGACCGCGAGCTGATTGCCCAGGTCATGCTCTTTTCACAAGGTTTCCGCACAGCAGAATCACTTGCTTCAAAGATTGTACCATTCTTCAATCTTTGCGACGAGCAGCTTTCTCCCCAGCCGCATTATGATTTCGGTCTCCGTGCTTTGAAGGCTGTCCTCGCAAGTGCTGGTATCTTGAAGCGAGAGCGTCTACAGAAGGCGAAATCGGAAGATCCAGATGATCCAGCAGCTCTTTCCGATAATATTTCGGAACAGATCATTCTCATCCAGAGTGTCACTGAGACAATTGTGCCAAAGTTGGTCGCTGATGATGTTCCTTTGCTTACGAGGTGAGTTTTGTTCATCCAATAACAACCAATGACTTACTCTGGCTAGCCTGCTTGCCGATGTCTTCCCCGGTACTGACTACGTTCCGGTCGACCTCGATGCATTGCGCGAGCAGATTCTCAAGGTTTGCGCGGAACGCCGCCTTGTCGATGGGGAACGATGGGTTGCCAAAATCCTTCAACTCTATCAGATTCAGAAGATCCAGCACGGTCTTATGATGGTTGGACCGTCGGGTACAGGGAAGACCAACGCTTGGCAGGTCCTACTTGCCGCTCTTGAGAGGCTCGATGGCACAGAGGGAATTCCCTATGTCATTGACCCCAAGGCCATGCACAAGGACGCACTGTACGGCACTCTCGATCCCACGACGCGTGAATGGAATGACGGGTTGTTTACCCACATCTTGCGCAAGATTGTAGATGATGTCCGTGGTGAAAGCAGCAAGAGACACTGGATTATCTTCGATGGCGATGTCGATCCTGAGTGGGTCGAGAACTTGAATAGGCAAGTATCACATATTGGATGAACTACGCGACCGTCTAACGCGGTTACAGTGTGCTGGACGATAACAAACTGCTCACGCTGCCCAACGGTGAACGTCTGAACCTCCCGCCTAATGTTCGAATCATGTTTGAGGTCGAGCATCTTCGTTACGCCACCTTGGCCACTGTCAGTCGTTGTGGTATGATCTGGTTCAGCGAAGATGTTATTGAGCCATCAATGGTATACCGACACTACCTCAATACTCTTTCGACAGTGCCTTTGGATGCGGATGATGAAGATGCTGTTGACATACCTGGCCGTCGTACTGATGCGCTTGCCGCCGACGCGAACTCTGCTAACCTCGCCACTCAAGTACAGATCGCTTCGATTCTCGAGCGCTATTTCGCCGACGGAGATCTTGTCAGCTCTGCTCTAACTTTCGCCGAATCTATAGATCACATCATGGACTTCACCTCGGCACGTGCCTTGCACACTCTTTTCTCCCTACTCAACAAAACGGCTCGAAACGTTATCGAATACAACCTGCAACACTCTGATTTCCCTCTTGCACCTGAGAGGGTGGAGCAGTATGTCACCAAGCGGCTCCTTGTGAGCATCATTTGGGCATTTTCAGGTGATGCCAAACTAGACCTTCGGGCTGAGATGGGCGACTTCTTGCGCAAGCAAACTGGCATCGACCTCCCAGTAATGGGTTCCGAAAGCTCCCTCATTGACTTTGACGTCCAAATCGCTACTGGCGATTGGATTGCTTGGCAGTCCAAAGTGCCATCCATTGAGATCGACTCACACGCCGTCACATCTTCAGACATCGTTGTACCTACGATGGACACAGTGCGCCACGAGGAAGTGTTGTACTCTTGGCTGTCAGAGCACAAGCCTCTGATGCTCTGTGGTCCTCCGGGCTCTGGAAAGACCATGACTCTTTTCAGTGCATTGCGCAAGCTTCCCGACATGGAAGTCGTCGGTCTTAACTTCTCCAGCGCCACCACACCAGAGCTCATCTTGAAGACCTTCGAGCAGTATTGCGAGTATCGCAAGACTCCAAATGGTGTCATTCTTGCCCCAGTGCAGATTGGACGGTGGTTGGTTGTCTTTTGCGATGAAATCAACCTGCCTGCTCAAGATAAATATGGCACTCAGCGAGTCATCTCCTTCTTGCGTCAGCTTGTTGAATGTGGAGGTTACTGGCGTGCCAGTGACAAGTCCTGGGTCAAGTTGGAGCGTATTCAGTTTGTGGGTGCTTGCAACCCTCCCACTGATCCTGGACGTGTACCTCTTAGCCATCGCTTCCTTCGTCACGCCCCCCTCGTCATGGTGGATTACCCTGGGGAAGTTTCCTTGAAACAGATTTATGGCACGTACAACAGAGCACTCCTGAAAGTGGTTCCTACCCTGCGGGCATATGCAGAGCCGCTGACAGATGCTATGGTTGCTTTCTATCTGGCATCTCAGAAGCACTTCACAACCGACATCCAAGCACATTACGTCTACAGTCCTCGTGAGCTGACAAGATGGGTTCGTGGTATCTACGAGGCTATTCGACCTTTGGAAATGTTGTCTGTCGAAGGACTTGTCCGTGTCTGGGCACATGAGGCCTTGCGTCTATTCCAAGATCGTCTTGTCACAGAGGAAGAGAAGACTTGGACAGACGAACATATCGACAATGCAGCCATGGAGCACTTCCCAACGATCAATCGAGACGAGGCCCTCCACAGACCGATCCTCTTTTCCAACTGGACCTCTAAACATTATATCCCTGTTGACCGCGAGGAGCTTCGTGAATATACGAAAGCTCGCCTCCGAGTCTTCTATGAAGAAGAATTGGACGTACCGCTTGTTCTCTTTAACGATGTTCTCGATCACGTCCTTCGAATTGACCGAGTGTTCCGCCAGGTGCAGGGGCATCTACTTCTTATTGGAGTCAGTGGAAGCGGCAAGGCAAGTACCACTTTCTTTTCAGCAGTTCTGCGTTTGACTTTTGAGCAGACCACTCTCTCGCGCTTCGTCGCATGGCTTAATGGGCTTAGCATTTTCCAGATTAAGGTCTCTAATAAGTACACTGGCGATGATTTCGATGACGATCTACGAACCGTTTTGCGTCGATCTGGTTGCAAGGGCGAGAAGATCTGCTTCATTATGGATGAGTCCAACGTCCTTGACTCTGGCTTCTTGGAACGCATGAACACGCTCCTTGCCAACGCCGAGGTTCCTGGTCTTTTTGAAGGAGATGAACACGCTGCACTCATGACAGCTTGCAAAGAAGGTTCCCAAAGGGATGGCCTGATGCTCGACTCGCATGAGGAGCTTTATCGATGGTTTACTCAGCAAGTCGCTAAAAATCTGCATGTTGTCTTCACTATGAACCCACCCGAAAATGGCCTCGCTTCTCGTGCTGCGACGTCCCCTGCATTGTTCAATCGTTGTGTTCTTGACTGGTTCGGCGACTGGTCCGACCAAGCCTTCTATCAAGTCGGAATGGAGTTCACGCACACGATTGATCTCGATCTGCCCTCCTACGCCCCTCCTGCGCTCTTCCCTATCGCATACCGCGAGTTGTCCATGCCACCAGTTCATCGCACAGCAGTGGTGAATGCACTAGTCTACGTTCACTCCTCATTACACCAGATCAACCAACGTTTGAGTCGCCGGCAAGGTCGTTATAACTACGTCACGCCGCGTCACTATTTGGACTTGTGAGTTTTATCTGTCCCTAGTTATGGTGCGAATCTCACATCCTCTCTAGCATTAATCAATATGTTCGGCTCTTTAATGAGAAACGTGATGAGCTCGAGGAGCAGCAACGCCACTTGCACGTTGGCCTCGACAAGTTGAAGGATACCGTTACACAAGTCGAAGAGCTGCGCAAGAGTTTGGCCATCAAGCGATCTCAGCTGCAGGCGAAAGATGCTGAAGCCAACGAGAAGCTCAAGCGCATGGTCGCAGATCAGCAGGAAGCCGAACAGAAGAAATCTGCTTCAATAGAGATCCAGGCGGCCCTTGTCGAGCAGGACAAACACATCGCACAACGTCGCTCCGTTGTCATGGCTGACTTGGCTGACGCGGAACCGGCTGTCTTGGATGCCCAGGCTGCTGTTAGCAATATTAAGAGGCAGCATCTCCAAGAGGTTAGGACTATGGCAAACCCTCCTGAGGCAGTGAAGCTTGCCATGGAGTCTGTGTGTACCCTGTTGGGACACAAGATTGACAGCTGGCGCACTGTTCAGGGTATTATTCGCCGGGATGACTTCATTCAGAGGATCGTCAACTTCGACACCAATAGTCAAATGACGAAGCCCCTTCGCGAGCTGATGAAAAAGGACTTCTTGAGCCGACCTTCATTCAACTTCGAGACGGTCCAGCGTGCGAGTAAGGCCTGTGGTCCCCTGGTGAAATGGGCTCTCGCTCAAGTACGCTTTTCCGAGATTCTCGACAAGGTGGAGCCTTTGCGCAATGAGGTCCAGTCACTGGAAACGCAGGCAGAGATGACAAAGAAACAGGCCACCCAGATCATCACTATCGTCGCCGAGTTGGAGTCCAAGATCGCAACCTACAAAGAGGAGTACGCACTGCTTATTAGCGAGACCCAGGCTATCAAGTCAGAAATGGAGCGGGTGCAGAGCAAAGTGGACAGGAGCATGAAACTCCTTGAAAGTTTGTCATCGGAGAAAGGCCGTTGGGAGGCCGGAAGTCGCACATTCGATGCGGAAATGAGCACCATCGTTGGTGATGTCCTGCTTTCAGCTGCCTTTTTAGCTTATGGCGGCTTCTTCGACCAACATTATCGTGAGGTAATGTGGCAAGATTGGTCGAGTCATCTTCACGACGCAAACATCAAGTTCAAGCAAGAGCTTTCGCTCACGGAGTATCTATCAACTGCTGATGACCGCCTGAGCTGGCAATCGAAGTCGCTTCCATCGGACAACCTGACCACGGAGAATGCAATCATGCTGAAGCGATTCAACCGCTACCCTCTTATCATCGATCCCACCGGACAGGCCACCACATTCCTTCTTAACGAGTACAAGGATCGTAAGATCACTATCACCAGCTTCTTGGATGAGGCATTCCTCAAGGTCCTTGAAAGCGCTCTTCGTTTCGGCAATCCTTTACTTATCCAAGATGTCGAACATCTCGATCCTATCTTAAATGCTGTCCTAAACAAAGAAATTCGGAGAACGGGTGGTCGTGTTCTCATCCGCCTTGGCAGCCAGGATATCGACTTCTCACCTTCGTTTACCATGTTCTTGTCCACTCGTGACCCCTCTGTCGAGTTCTCTCCGGATATCTGTAGCAGGGTGACCTTTGTCAATTTCACAATGACGAGGAGCAGTCTCCAGAGTCAGTCACTTGACCAGGTTCTGAAAGTTGAACGTCCGGATACGGAACGCAAGAGAACTGATCTGATGAAGGCTCAAGGAGAGTTCCGACTGCGCCTCCGCACGCTTGAAAAGTTGCTGCTGCAAGCTTTGAATGAATCAACGGGCAATATTCTTGACGATGACAAAGTCATCGGCACCTTGGAGACCCTCAAGCGAGAGGCTGCGGAGATTACGCACAAAGTCGAAGAGACCGATATCGTCATGAAAGAGGTGGAACAAGTGACTGCAGATTATCTGCCATTGGCACAGGCATGCAGTTCCGTCTTTTTCATTCTCGAGCAGCTCAACCTGGTCAACCACTTCTATCAATTCTCACTGCGATTCTTCTTGGACATATTCGACTACGTTTTGCATCACAATCCTAATCTCAAGAACGTATCCGATCACCATCGCCGACGCGAGGTCCTCCTGAATGACCTGTTTTTGATTGTCTATAAGCGGACTTCTACGGCTCTTCTTCATCGCGACCATGTGATGCTCGCCGTTCTTCTGGCCCAGGTCAAGTTCCGGGGGACCGAGGAAATCAACGACGGGCTGGAGTTCCTACTGGAGAGCGGGCAAGGCATTGGAGTATCTACAGCTCCCGCAACCGAGCAGCCTGCTTCTTCAATACTTTCGCCAGACCAGATGATGCACTTAGAGAGTTTTGCGAAACACTCCCTGTTCAAGCCTGTTCTTAACAACGTACTGGAACACCCAGATGATTGGATTCCTTTCCTGCAATCAAGCACTCCTGAATCTATTGTTCCGATACCATGGGAACCAAGCATGCGTGAGTGTTTAATCATTATCATTGTGGGCGGTAACTGATTCGATTGTAGCTGCCGTCGAAGCACTGCGTGCACTGCTGATTGTTAAATGCCTCCGGCCAGACAGACTACTCCAGTCCGCAGCCCTATTCGTTCGAAATGTATTCCAGAGCGACCTATCATCCGAGTTGGACCTGAGTGCCATGGTCTCCAATGAAGTGCCAGCAGCAACTCCTTTAGCCCTTGTGTCAGTTACAGGTTACGATGCCAGTTACCGGGTAGAAAACCTCATACAGTCCACGGGTGCACGTTCATCGTCCGTGGCCATGGGTTCTCAAGAAGGGTTCACGCTGGCAGACCAAGCAATCGCAGCAGCATCCCGCCAAGGTACATGGGTGCTTCTCAAGAACGTGCACCTCGCCCCTACGTGGCTAGGACAACTGGAGAAGAAGCTCCAGACATTGAATCCTCATCGAAACTTCCGTCTTTTCCTAACCTTAGAAGCGAACCCTTCCATTCCTGTAAACATCTTACGCCAGTCGCGCATCATCATGAATGAACCTCTGCCGGGAATTAAGGCAAACCTCTTGGACTCGCTTGGATCCATAACGTCACAGCGGTTCGCGCAAGGTCCAGCGGAGAAAATCCGTTTGTACTTCCTACTGGCCTGGTTCCATGCTGTCGTCCAGGAGCGTCTCCGCTATGTCCCCTTAGGCTGGAGCAAGATTTACGACTTTAATGACTCCGATATGTCTTCGGCTTTTGGAACCATTGACACCTGGCTCAATGCAGTTGCCAAAGGGCGCGCAAATGTAGACCCAGCGATCATTCCTTGGGATGCCCTGCGAACGCTTATCAAACAGTCCGTTTATGGAGGAAGAGTCGACAGTGATTTCGATCAGCGCATTTTGGACGCATTTGTCGACAAGCTCTTTACGCCTGCTGCATACAATGTCGACTTCGATCTTGTTCCGGCCACCGGTGGAGACCATGCACTTGAAGCTCCGGATGGCACCAAGCTAGAGCATTTCTTGTCTTGGGTGCAGCGCCTGCCTGATCGTGAACCGCCTTCATGGCTTAGTCTTCCTCCAACTGCAGAGCGGGTTATTGCCGTAGCACAAGGTACGCAATGTGTATCTGCACTGTGGCCTCTCTGATCGAGTTGTTTATAGGTAATGAGCTGCTTGGTAAATTGCGCAAGATGCGAACTCTAGCGGATGATGATGACGAGCTCGGGAGTGCCGCTGGTCCTTCAAAGGGTCAAACCTCGCAGCAACCTGCATGGATGCGCAACCTTCACGAGCGGTGCCGTGAATGGCTCACTCAGCTGCCTTCGGTGAGTTTCTTAATGGACTATTATTCGCACATCGCCTCTTATCCTGCTTTAGACGTTAAATACTCTACCGAAGCAATCCAATGACAATCCCGATCCTCTTTATCGTTTGTTCTTCCGGGAGGCAATGATCGGACGCAAACTTCTCGACCAGGTTCGGAAGGACCTGGCAGACGTGGTGAATGTGTGCAAGGGTGAACTTAAGCAGACAAATCACCTGCGAACCTTGATGAGCTCCCTGACAAAAGGTTCTTCATCACTACCTTTCTTCCGCATCAAATACTGACCCATTACAGGAACTATCCCTACTCACTGGAGAAGATACAAAGTGCCAAAGGTCATGTCCGTGTCAGAGTGGATTCCAGATCTGGCTCGTCGGTTGTCTCAGCTCGATGGCATAACAGCCGTGCAACAAAATCTTAGCAACGTGGAGGTGTGGCTTGGTGGACTGTTCTTCCCCGAGGCGTATATCACAGCAACTCGTCAAGCTGTTGCGCATCGGAAACGGTGGAGTCTTGAGACGCTTCACTTGCGCCTCGACATTGGCCAGATGAACGACCCGAGTGCATTTATTGTTGACGGTATGTTCTTCTCCCTCCTCACTTTACACCGAAACCAAACTATGTTTGTAGGTCTTGTTCTGGAGGGTGCTGCATGGGACGCAGAGACTGAGAAGTTGGTCCTCAATGATGGGCAGGCTGTTCGACTCAATGCTTCTCAAATTCGCTGGGTACAAGATGACTCCGACAGTGATGAACGGCCCGCCGACCTGGTCACCCTGCCGGTTTACCTCAACAATGACCGCAGTGATGTGATGTTTACAGTAGACCTGCCATTCGATGGACATTCGGCGTCGCTGGTTGCGATGAGGGCTGTTTGTCTGACCGCAAGGGGTTGAGCAATGGTCTGCATCTCACTTTCTATATGGACAATGCGACGGATACGATAGACATGTTTAAATATACCCACTTCATGATACTGCTCTTTCGTTCATTCATTTTATGATAGTCACGGAATAGTGATGACTGTCTCAAAACTCATACGTCAGTCCAGGAGCAGCAAAGAAGTCAGTTAATCCGGGCTGGAGTATCGCAGTGCGTTCATTGAGGCAACGTTCAGGCGTAATTCACGCTTTCTGCTTACACATCTCTATACATATTAAGAACGAAACGCTTGCTTCCGCGGAACCTGCATCCCTTCATAAGAAATAGATCGGCAACCTTATGAATATACTAGCGCTCCCCCGTCCCTTCGATAAAGGGATGGAGAAGACAACCTTTTAATCTCGTGGCAGACATGGCGCTGCAAGCCTCCGTGTCACAAGCATTGACCTGGACATAGACTAACAGTCTATTACAGTGCTCCCTTCCGCCACATCCAGTATTTTCCAATCTACTTCGATCTGCTCCTGGTGGAATATTTCCCGTATTTTCTCAGCGATGCTCTCAAAATTGTGGGTTGCAAGCGCAAGGATGGTTGGGCCTGCACCAGAGAGGCATATGCCAAGCAGGCCAGGATGCGATGCAGGCGTAATTAAGGAAGTAACTGCCGGCAGGCCGGGTATCTG
>PVYP01005954.1:26108-43433 GCA_002995295.1 Rhizopogon vulgaris
AGTGAGAGATAAAAGGTACAAAAACGATATCGAAGTAGTGAAACATTGTAAGCTGATTCGCGAAGAAGGTCTGATATGGATAACCCCCTGAGAATAATAAAAATCGTTACTGGAATAGACGCGTGGATAGATCAAACTTAGCCCTCGGTTCGGCGATGCGGATGAAGCGTGCTATCAAGACATGTATCAATCTGTTAAACCGCTCTTTGTCCTTGGTTAGTGAGATACTGAAAACGCTCGAAATGATCGTCGCGGTTCGAATGGCACTTCCGCCGACGTATCAGTGAATCGACATTAACTTGGGGCTCAGCATCCGAGGAAAGCTTTTATGGCGAAATATGACGTCCTCGATAGAAGAACCTTTCGTCCTGGCCGGCAATTTGGCAAAGGAGACCAGAAAACCCCGGGTAAAGGGCTGAATATTGAATATTAAATAAAAGTTACAGTAAATGTTTGGGGAAACTTGACGGACCAAATCGGCCAAATAGAGCCAAACAATATAACTGTCCAGTTCCTGTCAACAAATTACTTGGTACCAAAATTGACCAACTTATACTAGTGCGTCGTCGGTTTTGTTGCGCGTAAGTTATAAATTCAAGTCAAGTTGGGGACTTGTTGTAGCTCATTTTTAATTATAGCGCGCTTGAGTTTGAAGAAAGCCTCAACGGCACTCCAGGTGCGGGTGCCCATGATCGAGCCTTTAGCAGCAGCTGTAGTAAACAGTTTTTTGCTACGTACACCTGCTGGACGAGCCTTTGCATCTCTGGAACACATGGGTCGGCCCATACGCCGTCCTTTACCACGCAACTTTTTTACCCCGACCGCGAGACAGTGGAAAGGCAAGGAGAAAGATGTGGGACTGCAGGATCTGGAATACGCTCAATGTGCAGAGTGTGCTGAATGGCTATTAGGAACAATACATGATTCGTGCTGCGTTATGAGGCACTCCGTCTGGTGTCCGAGTGCGTATTGTCCCTCCCATAGTAGTTTTTTTTTAAAACGCTGACAGCGAGCCGCGCCACAGGACGAAACCGTATATTCACGATTAGTGACGCGGTGCCCCGTCGATCACAGTCATCGAATCGTCCCGCAAGTCCTCAAAATGTCCGCCGTTATTCTTCTTCTCTCCCGTTGTGTTCAACTTCTACACAATTAAATGCTCTCTCCGCGGCTTCGCTGTCCTCCCTTCCCCCTGAAACACTGGAAGTCGTAACGTCTCATTTGAATCACTTCCTGTCCCTTCTGCAAGATGACTCCTCGTTCAATTTGGATGATGCATGGAATGCTTACCAGATCCTCATCGACTCTGACGATCACCCGTGTCTGGAACCGTTATACGTTTTGAACTTTGCACAAAGGCTCTCTGTTGCTATCGAAGCGGGTGGTGAGAAGAGTGGTGTATCGTACTTTCAAGAGTGGGGCACACGACTTGCTGCGCTGAATCAGCAGTTGGAGTCCACGTTTGAGAAACATTCAAACGAAGACCTCGTAAGGTTGAAACTCGTCGCGAAAGCCTGCGCGTTCCTAGGAGATCTGGACAATGCGATCATTGCTACCCACGAACTATCGGACCTGCTTGATGAGCAACGGAGAGGAGAAGTGTTAGATATTTACCGGACCATTACACGATCAATGGCGCTTCATCAAGACCCCAAGCATGTGCTAGATTTCGTTCTTGCAGAATGGACTTATCTTGGCGTGCATCTCTTGCCTCTCTCTCTGCGTTCTCAGGATTGGGACACCGATATGGGGTCCTCGTCGTTCCAGGATACAATTTACTCTATTTTGGCCGACATACCGGATGCCGCATTTCTGTTATCGCAGCGGCGGAACTGGGATAGGGAGACGCGGCAGCGCATGGCAGTCCTGCTGCTGGACGTCTGTTGCTGGGAAGCTCTGGCAGAGGACGCGTACTTGTTACTGAAAGAAATGCGAGAGCAGCAGCTACCGACTCAAATCGATCTACAATTACAAGTGGTCCGCACGCTTGTCCGCGCCGACTCTTTCATTCGCGCCAACGAACTCTATAATACGTTATCGAACACGGTGAATACTCGGCATAAATTTTTCATCTCCACTGGAATGTTCCTTGCGGCACACCAAGGCGACTTTTTCCGTGCAGAGGAGTACTACACGCAACTCTGCAACGTGCAGTGGACTACACCGTATGATAAAGCCATGCTCATGCATGCATATGCAGTTGCCGGACGAGTGGGCAAAGTCGTCGCACTATTTCACGAGTTCTTCCCTGACCTGGACAATATGCTGCGCGCATCAAAGCCTTCAATCGTGCACTACACTATCGTGGTGTATGCACACGCAGAGCGTGCAGATTACGACGGGCTCAATTTTTGGCTCCAGGCTATGTCAAAAGCTGGACTGGTCCCAGATATCTACGTCTACAGCATCATCCTCAAAAGCTTCGCTATGCGTGGAGAAGTGGAATCCGTCTCCGCCGTTCTGGAACAGATGCGCGCTGCTAAGATCATGCCCACTCGTGTTTTATACACCACCGTCATATCCCTTCTCGCACATAGGAGAGACCCAGTATCTGCTGAAGCCATATACAAACGCGCGTTACGTGAAGGGATATCTCCCGATCGTAAGATGGTCACTTCTCTCATGAACGCTCATGTGGAAGCTGGATCTTGGGCGGGAGTAGTGCGCGTCTTTGACTACCTCAAGTCCTCTCGAGCACCCCGCCTTCGGCTGTCGGTGGAAATCTATAACACTCTGTTAAAGGCTTACGTCCTTATTGGTGCCCCATTTCACGTCGTCTCAAGCATCTTCCGCAAGCTCGAGGCCCTAGGTGTGCAGCCGAATGGTCGGATGTATACCCTCGTCATCCAGTCTGCCTGCGATGCAGGATACATGAACATCGCCAACAAGGTTTTTGCCGAAATGGAGGCAGTTGCAAAAGACTGGCACACATCCGACCGTGTGGATGCCTTCGTGTTGACGATCATCATGGCTGGTCATTTGCGGCTGGGCGACAAGCACGGTGCAAAGGCTGTTTATGATGACATGTGTAGCCGAGGCATTCAGCCTACATCTGCCACCTTCCATCATATCCTCCGCGCTTATGGTAACGAGAAGACTGAAGAAAGCATGCAGATTGCCGAGAACTTCTTGAAGACGATCATGGCCGGCGACTCTTCGGAGCGGCTATGGGTGCCTCCACAGACTCGTGCTGCTGCGCTGGAGCACGTCTACGGTCCACTCATGCTCGCCTATTCGAAAGCCGATCAGCCGGAGGATGTAGAGAGGATATTCCAGTCTTTGTTGGATACCGGTGGAGAGCCTTCATTGAGCAACTTGACCATACTGCTCGATGCTTACCGTCGCTCCGGTGACATCGAAGCTGTCCATGGACTTTGGCCACAGATATGGCAACTTGCGCTACGCTTCTCGAAGACAGATTCTCTCTTCGAGGGAGAGGATGACAATGCCTCTGACCCCATGAAACGGCAGGGGAATCTTCTCTGCATACCTCTGTCTATCTACATCGATGCACTTTCTGTGGCCGGAGAACACTTCGCGATCGCTGAGATGTGGGGGAAAGCAAGATCTCATGGCTTCAGCTTCGATTCACACAACTGGAATCACTTGGCAGTCACTCTAGTCCGCGCTGGCGAACCGGAGCGAGCCTTCGAAATAGTTGAACGGGTCTTGCTACCTTATCAACGCCAGAGCGAATCTGTGCTTCGTGATAGAGATATATCTCCTGATTCGCCTCTGACTTTTGATACCGACCCTGCAGATGTCAGCAAACCAGCGTCCCAGGCTCCGATGCATCGGAGCGAGCGCCGAGCTTATCAATCGAAGCTTGCCAACAAAAGATCCGGGGACATACTCGATACGGATCCAGCCTCGGATGATTTCGCGCATCCTTTACACATTTTGCACCAGATATCCCCTTCCTGGAATGTTTGGCGCCCCCATCGTGCTGTTCTGGATTTGTTGTCAAGAGTACTACGGCATCTAAAATCTGGGATGACTGTCCAGCCAGTGGGAGGCAGCAACTCAACGCCACAGGCACCAGACCATAATTCCAACGACCCCTTCACTCGTGAAACTCTCGCACGTGAAATGGTCGAGCGCATATACCTCGACTATCCTGACACAATCCGAACTATCCACCTTCACGAGCGCTGGAGCACACGCAAATCATCGTTGATAAAAAAGGACGATGGGTGGTAGAATCTTGAAGAGTTCAGGATCAATGAGATGTGGAGTACATTGCGGGTAGAAGAGGCAATAGTAATGAGATGGTGATTACATTCTCTGAAAGTTACCCATCATTAAAAAGCTCATGTGTTACGTGAGTCCCATTAAGCATCATCCGACTCATCAGAGGCATCGGAATCACCATCTCGTCGTCGACGCCCATGCTTGCTAGTACCGTGGCGATTTCGCTGCGGTGATGACGGGTTGAGTCTCCGACCAAGACGGGGAATGGAAGGATCTTACCAGCGGTAGCTTCTGACCTTGATTGCCAAAAGCGATTGACAGCGCTGTCGTATCTGTTGCGTATTAGGAGGTTGTAATCATGTCTGTATAAAGTAAAAACCGGTGATTAGAACATACCGGGCACTCCTGGGAAGCGCTTGGCTGAGAAAACGATAAATGGTTCGGTGAATGTTTGTGCAAGGACCGGAGAAATATTAGTATGAACTCGCGTTGAGCCCACTTCTGGAGCTGGTGGTCTGGAAATGGAATGTCAACTCTGTTATCTCTGACGCAATAGGTCCATTCTTACTCCCCGACGTTCATTAGACGTAAACGCAGGCGGAAGGTCCCTAAGACGTACCAAGGGGTTAGATAGAAGGACGCCCTGAGCGGTAATGAAAACACACCCTCCGTCCGAACTGACAGATCTTGGAAGAGGAAAAATATCCCTGGCTTCCGGTGCTCATCAAGCAATCGACATGCGTTGGACGAAAGCGGGCCCACTAAGGTGCGTGTATATGAATGTCGGGGTAATGGGTGGTGGCTAGCTGGCGGGGAAGACGAGGAGCTTTGAGCATAACCGCTTTGATAATAAGGTGTTTGCGTTGGTGCGCCGTAAACCGGTGGATGATCGTAACTATTGCCGGCACCCTGAAAAGGCTCCTGGGCGTAACGGGGCGATGGATCGCTAACAACCTGTTGTTGGGGCCAGCTGGTGGCTTCAGATTGCTGTGTTGTAGATTCAGTATGTCTTATCGATGGGTCCACTTCGTGACCAGTATACGAGGGATAAGATGGGTCCGCGGAGGGCCAGTTGCGATAATTTGTTGCATCGGAATCAGTACGATATAAGGATTGACTTTGCCAAGGTTCGCCTGGCGCAGCCGCGGGCATCCCGTTGCGTATGCCGTTGCGATTATACGAGGACAATGATGGATGAGACTGATTATGGAAACCATGCACGCGATCAATCGGAGCTCCCGATGGGGTATATCCCCATGCATTATTGGAATCAGATGGTGAGCCGTAGGAATCTTGGTCATCATAATTGATGTTGTCTGGTATCTGTGCTTGGTGGGGATAAGGGTAGCTTTGATTAGCGTATGTTGACGGCGGAGTGGGCACCATCGGGGTCATGGTGGACTGTATTGACACACAAAGTCAGTGTGACAAAATGGGTATCAGATATGAGGTGACATGCCACTGGTAGGCGTGGTTGTTGGTGAACTGAATTCGGGGTGGAATGAGAAGATGTAGGGCTATGTTGTTCATTGCTGGGAGATGATGGAGGATTAGTACTCCGAGGCTTCTTGGATTTTTGAGCGTTAGTCGTAACGTAACGGTCAGCAGATGACGAGGGATGTAGCACAAGATTCATCTCCCGTTTCCCGTCGGCTGACCAAAGGTCGACTGTTACAAGAAAAAAAGAGCAGTCAATATCCCTTTGAAGGCGAACGCAGTGAGCAGGAGATAAATGCCGGAACAATTTTGCTCACTCTACATCTACGATAGAGTTATCCTCTTTCCTAACAACCATCTTGGCAACTGCTGCGGGAGCGAGAGGGCGACGATCCTTACAATAAATGTTATGTTGTAGTTAGAAAAAGTCGTTGCGCTTGCGCACTTTGTCACCAAAACCGCACATACGGGCGCGCAAAGGGTGTTGTACGACTTCTAGGGAATAATATCTATTCACGGGTTGAAGGTTAGGAAGGGTGGCGGAGACGTGATTTACTGACTTTCGTCCCAATAATTGTCCCCAATGCTCGATGGATGCATCGGAAGGTTGACGAGGTTGATGGTCGACGTTGGGACGGTGATTTGTCTTGTGAATCATGGAAGAGTAGTGCCGTACTACAGGGGAAGTAGTAAAGGGAAATTTGGTATTGAAGTCGGACTGTCTACGCAGAATTTAGACTGAACCGGTGATAGAGGTTGTTACAGGAGTTGGGAATCAGATAAGATATGTTCTCACGTCGCGAAGGTTGCGGGTGATGTTGCAGATTCGAGCCTGCGAGACGAGAGTCGGTCATTCCTGTCGATGTGCGTATGACAATAATAGGCTAGAAGGAAGCTCACCCGGTGTTCTCAACTGCCTCGACGAAAATAAACGATGGAAGAAATTATGACTGATAGGAAGCCCTCAGGAAACCTGCAATTTGAATCTATTGACGACAGAAGTCGAATTCTGTATTTCTAGGCAAGTGATGACCTTGAAGGTATGAGGTTAACGTTTCTGGCTTGCCTTGATTAGCTTAGCTTGAGGCACGTTGCACCATACACGATCTAGGACGTAGATCTCTTTCCAACACCTCGTCAAAACACTTCAAGCAAGACGTAAATCGATTTTGATACGACTCGCTTCACAAATGCGTTACTCCGGAACTCACTTGGACATGTGAAAGAGGCCTTCTATCTTAACAAACTTGGTTAACCTCCCTGTATTGGTGTTATCAGATTAAACTAGGGTCTCTCATCACCCTGGGAAATTACGTGGGTAAGTGCGGAATGAACACATGCAGGCGAAATGCTCTGCGACAGTCTGTGACTGTCATGATCTTTGAATACATACACTCATCACTCGCAACACCCGCTCAAAACTGCTTCTGAGACGTATTAATATCAATGGCACATGTCACCTCGAGGGAAGTGAACCGGGAACAAGTTTCAATTTGGAAAACATTTCTCACGGTCTCTTACTTCTGCCTTCCTCACACGCAATCGTACGTGCAACAAGAACATGGATCAGGTCACGGCAAGAAAAGTCCTTCAAGAGCTCACAAAACGCGAGGAACTTGGAAACAAGACATGTGCAGACTGTGGCAATCCAAATCCACAATGGGCATCAGGTAAATACACATGTCATTATTCCCTTGCGTTCTCAATCACATCCCCAAAAAGTTAGTTTCGCAATATTTCTGTGCTTGCAATGTGCTGGTCTACATAGAGGCTTTGGAGTGCACATCAGGTCAATTTTTTATTATCCCCGTGCACCTTCACCTAGTATCCAATCTCACGCGACAATAGCTTCGTGAGATCAGTTTCAATGGACACTTGGCAAGCCGACCAGATCAAGCGTATGCAGGTGGGTAATTGCATTTGCGTCTATTGAGTTGAATTAATTCACAGTTCCTCACCCACCAGCTCGGCGGGAATGCTACTTTCAGACAATTCATCGTGTCATACACACCCCCAGATCAAGGCGGATATAAGCAAGGTATGAGTGCTTACGACACCTACCATTGTTGGGCAGCCTCCCAGTATCGCGACAAGGTACGCCGGGCTTCGCATTTCAAACTCTGACTCATCTTTCTCTAGTTGGATGCGACCCTAGCCGAGAAATCATGGTCTCCATCTCCACCACCAGATACATCCAGCTCTGCGAGTCGGGCGAACTCTCCAGGACGTCCATCCTCTGCACAAGGATTACGCAAATCGCGTGCCTCTGCACGCAACTTTCCTACATCTCCTGCGTCATCTGGAATCTCTCCAAGTTTATCCACTATGGATCAAAAATCTGCCAACGAGGCATTTTTCGCGTCCCTCGGTCAAGCCAATGCCAACCGTTCTTCAGATCTACCCCCCTCACAGGGCGGCCGTTATCAAGGATTTGGAAACACGCCATCCTCACCTCCAACCTCTCAGCATCCGTCATTCGGTCTTTCATCCACCGCAGCCCCCACCCTCCAAGACTTCCAGGAAAGTCCGGGGGCAGCTTTAAGCAAAGGCTGGTCATTATTCTCTGCCGCCGTTGCCGGTGCATCTCGTGTCGTGAGTGAAAATGTAATTCAGCCTGGAATGGAGCGTGCGTTGGACCCAAACCTGCATGCCACTGTTCGCGGGTACATGTCCGAGGCTCAACGCCGAGCGCAGCTCGCGAGTCAGTCGGCAAATGAATGGTCAAAAACTCAACTTGGCGTTGACGTTGCTGATCAGGTCGGAGGCGTTGTGGGGACTCTGAAAGACAGGCTTGGACCAGGGCCACAAGCTTCTGGGTATGGATCCTTATCCATGCACAATGAAGGGGAGGCATCGGCTCTATATCATGACGACACGGATGATTTTTTCGGCGAGTATTCCGATGCTCATACGACTGCGGGTCAGTCGTCTGTTCTACCCGCACAAGGTACGTCGAAGACGTTTGTGTCAGCTCCGAAATCCAAGGACGAAGGTTGGGATGAATGGAAGGATTTTTAGCCGCAGAGTTTGGTGATGCAGATTACACTTAGAAGCAATTTGGAAGGATACCCTCTACATTTAAAGTAGCTACTGCGTTAGCCTTGTGATTGACGTCAGTCCTACTAGCAGTTTCGTACATAATTACACGAAAGCGTGGGCAATAACAAAGACGCCTTAGTTCCGGCCGCTCTCCATGAACCGCAAGCTAAGTACAAGCTACGAGCTTTCTTAGCCAGCCTTTTGTGAATCTCTGTTGTCTTTATCTTACCACGTTGAAATCATGCGAACTGTCCTCCGCCGCGCAACACAGTCAACGCTCGTGTCTGCACGAAGTTACCGGAGGTATCATGCTTCGGTAATCCCTTCACTAATCTCGCCTGGCTCGCCCGAATTTCGCGAGAAAGCAGGTGCCATGGACTTACTGGTTGCAGATTTGGAGACTAAGTTGGAGCATGCGAGACAGGGTGGAGGTCCGAAGGCTGCAGAGCGTATGCGGAGCAGGGGCAAGAAACTGCCCAGGGAACGGTTAGTGAGCTCACTCAATATTGTATTTCTAGGACTCTGGGGCTTTTCAGCACTTGTCTAGTCGCTAAACATATCCCGTTAGTTTGTCGTTGCTATTGGACCCACATACCCCGTTCTTGGAGCTCTCGGCACTAGCAGCACATGAGGTGTACCCGGGGGAGCACATTCCTGGTGCTGGGATGATCACAGGTATCGGTAGGATATCGGGGCGGGAGTGTATGGTCGTTGTGAATGATGCGACAGTCAAAGGAGGGTCATACTATCCTCTGACCGTGAGCGGGAAGCACTGGTACATGCTGGATGTGAATGTTCATTGTTCTCTAGGTCAAGAAGCATTTACGAGCACAGGAGATCGCGCGGGAGCATGGACTTCCATGTGTCTATGTCGGTATGTCGTTAATGGTTCAATCACGTTCTGTCTCAAGGGTAATATTTTCGACAGTTGAATCAGGGGGTGCAGCACTACCTCACCAGGCTAATGTAAGACTCCCCGAAACACGAGGTCGCAGGTATTTGACAGACGCTCTAGGTGTTCCCCGATAAAGAACACTTCGGTCGTATATTCTATAACATGGTATGGTATTGAAACACGTGTGCCACGTCGTATGATGTTCACCTTCTTCTTAGGCTCAAATGTCTGCTCTGGGCGTTCCGCAGATTGCACTCGTACACGGCATTTCTGTCGCTGGTGCGTCATCACCAAAAATACAGTATTTTGTCTCATTACCGGTCCAGGTGGGGCATATGTTCCAGCAATGGCTGACGAGAATGTTATTGTGGCCGAGCAAGGCCGTATCTTCTTAGCAGGACCACCATTAGTGAAAGCTGCTACAGGCGAAGAAGTCGATGAGGAGACTCTTGGTGGTGGGCAGATGCACTCGAGTGAAAGCGGTGTGACTGATCACCTCGCGCGAGACGATGAACATGCTATTGCAATCGCAAGGGGTATCGTCGGCGACCTCGGTGCTGGAGGGTGGAGACCAACTGGTGTGCGTCACGGTGTATCGCTGGCTCTCGTTTTCACTGACAAGACATATTTAGCCTTCAGCAGTGTCAGAGGTCCCTTTGTATCCTGCCTCGGAGATGCACGGCATTGTTGGTACTGATTTGCGTCAGGCTTTCGATATGCGGGATGTCATTGCTCGGATAGTAGATGGTAGCCGCTTTAGAGAATTCAAGAAGGAATACGGCCCAACTATGGTTACGGTATTATTTTTCCTTATCCTCACCCGCTCCCGTTACAGACAATTCTATGCAGGGCTTTGCTCGTGTACATGGATACGAAGTCGGCATCGTTGCAAATAATGGCATCCTCTTCTCGCCGTCGGCTTTAAAAGCCACACACTTCATTCAACTCTGCTCGCAACGTCAAATTCCACTTTTGTTCTTGGTCAACGTCACTGGCGAGTGGTGCTGTGGCGATTTCATTTAGATCATATCTGACCTTTCCTATCTAGGCTACATGGTCGGCTCGAAAGCTGAGAGGGGAGGTATCGCTAAAGATGGCGCCAAGATGGTTCGAGCAGTTGCATGTAGTGATGTTCCGAAATTGACCGTCATTGTCGGAGGTAGTTTTGGAGCGGGTAATTATGGTAATGCATACCTTGATTGAGGATCTTCTCTTGGATTGACGATCGACCTTTTTTAGGAATGGCAGGGCGTGCTGTAAGTGGCTTAACCTCCGTTTTGGTCAAAGTTGGTTTATGGCTATGTTTGTAATCTAGTACTCCCCGCGGTTCTTATGGATGTGGCCAGTAAGTTCACGACGTCTCTCGAAAATAGCTTCCTTGTGATAACAGTGATATTTCTAGAACGCGAAAGTATCGGTCATGGGCTCCGGTCAATTGTCGCAAGTAATGACGACTGTCTCTAAGTCAGTACTAGTTCCCTAGCACGAGCACCCTTCTATGGACTGAAGCACCACTTGCAGAGACCCAAGTCAGCACTTGTCACTGAAAGCAGACATCGAAGCGCAGTCGACGGCGCTCTATTCCACCGCTCGACTATGGGACGACGGGATTATCAAGCCCTCGGACACGCGGGATGTTGTTGGTCTTGGGCTCGCACTAGCAGCAAGAGAGCGCCCTACATCACGTGGAAGATCAGTTGGCTCGACTGCATGGGACGGCGATGGCCAAGGATTTGGTGTGTTCAGGATGTGAAGATATTGCGGGACCTTCGCTGCGGCGGGACTTACAATGTGTTAGTGTGCATTCTCGGCTTGGAGTGTAGACTATAACAGCTCCGCGAACCCCCGGAGAGCTACAAGTTACAACACATGCTATAATAACATGAAGTAACCCCGCAGAGGCCCGAAGAAGATCGTTCCAGGCTTTCGGGGTAGCAAATGGCTAGCATATCGATGGTGGAAACGGAATCACAAATAGCGAAAAATGAAAACTTCCGCTTATCATCGTCAGAGTGTACGATCCTATTGGTGCTTGAACGTTTGAATGAGCATGATGGAGGAGAAAGACAACATTCTGAAAGCTGCTCAGGCTGGATGCCGTCAAAGTATGACTCACGTGCATGTCCTTCAAAACTGAGCCAATGCGTCATTCCGCTATTCCTTCATCTTCATGGGGGCCATTTTTACTTACTTTCTAGCTCATGTCGTCTGAAGCTGTTCTGAATCAGCTCTCCGTAGAGACCCGTGCTAAACTACGTTCTGCGCAACTTCTGACATCCCTACCACAAATAGTTTCAGAGCTGCTGCAGAACTCCCTCGATGCCGGGGCATCTCAAGTGGATATCGGCATCAACTGCGAAGAATGGGGTTGTTGGGTGCGAGACGATGGTGCTGGGATCAATAAGGGTGGTTTGACTATGATTTGCAAGGGGTCGGAGGAAGGAAGATACAGTGAGTTGTACTTACAAATTGATGTTCAAACATATTGCTCAGCTGGTAATCGCAGATACCTCCAAAGCATATACCCCAGCATCCCTAGAATCTGTTTCGACATTTGGCTTTCGCGGAGAAGGTCTTGTGTTGTTTCACATCCGTCCTAATGGCTGCTGAGATATTCCTTAGCTCTATCGTCCATGGCTGAATTATGCTGCTTGGAAATTTCGTCACGGACATCTATGTCTCGGGAAAGCTGGTCCGTCATCCTCAAGGTTCGTAAGTGCACCTCTTTTGCGAACATTGCTAAATGGGTATTGTAGAATGGGAAGTCGTTGTACTCAGGTCCATCGATACGGTGGCGAAGAGAGTCCGCAGGGACTGTTGTATGTGTTAGGGATGCCTTCTTTAGTGTGAGCCAAGCCATTTATTGTCGCATGGAACTCGTTCTTATGATACGCGTAGCTTCCTGTTCGTCGTCAATCCCATTCCTCTCCGGCTAAGACTATAGATACAATCAAGCAAGAGCTCGAGGCATATGCTATCATGTTTCCTAACGTATCATTCACCCTTCAAGATGACAGTAAATCAAGAGAAAATGACTCGAGCAAAGGGCACGTTCTCCGGGTTCCAAAGGTGCGAGATATCTCAATGTGCATGATATCTTGCTGAACGGTTGGCCTGACAGACTCGCTCGATTTTGGCTGCCTTTCGACACATGTATGGTCGTGCATTGATCGAGGTGAGAACATGTTTTCGAGCTCGCCGTCAATCACCTATAATCGACTGGTATAGCATGTAGAAGAGGTCAACGCCACGTCGGGGGATTTGAAAGTGGAGGGATTTATATCACTTGTTGGAGCACGTTCGAAGGTGAGACAGCCAGTTTACATGTCAACTTCTGATATTCCTCACAACATTATAGATTCATCAATATTTGTGTGAGCATGCAGCGAGCATGACTGCAGTATTCGCTGAGTTTACCGCCCAGATATTAATAAGCATCCGATATCATTTTGCGACCTCCATCGCTTAATTGACAGTAAATTCTCGACTAGTACGTTCATGAAGCATGTAAGTTGCTGATCTGTAGGGTTTTGCCTACTTATGCACTGTAGGCATATGATGAAGGAGGGAAAACGAGTCTACGATCATGTAAGTTATTTCCATGTTAATCCCGTCTCAAATTTAGATTCTTCAGCTGCACGCCGATCACCCCGCAAAGCCGAGAAAAGGCCTATTTATGTTTTAAATCTGGTCATACCCACGCGACACATTGATAATTGCCTCGAACCAGCCAAATCCGCAGTTCACATTGAGGTGGGTACTCACTACCCCTGATGTGATGCAGACGACCCAACATCTGGCGACTACAGCATAAGAACATTGTGACATCTTTCCTTTCTTCCGTGATAGATTCATTCTTGGATCGGCATGGTTTCACGTCTGGTAAACGCGGGGCTGAAGAGGACCACGAATCCCCAATCAAGAAGCGAAAAGTGATGGCGGAGTCGGTGATTCCGAACAGCGTGGCCTCAAACATCACCCAGTTGACGCCGGCCAGTCGGAAGTCAGGAGTACCGGCATTGTTCATTCATCCGGTGAGCAATTTCGAATGCAACGTTTGATATTCGACTGATTGTGTGATTGTAAGGGAGAAATCTCCGAGGAAAATCCGCAAACGACTGTTTGGAAAGATCCTGAAACAATAGAAACGTTTATTGTGGATGCTCGTAGTGGGAACTCATATTCGCAGAACTCTCGCCACAAGGTTAGCGAAACAAATACGGCTAGCATGAACCGTGTCACGCGGATTCCACGTCACGTTCTGAAGAACAACAAGGATCCTGGACAGGGGGGTGCAAGTTCCGGGCCTACTCGTGATAGTATGCCCGATTGGCTATCAGAAGCGCTCAGTGTAGGTCCAGGATGTTTGAGATCGAACATCATTTAACCTTACGGTTTCTAAGGCGAACAAGGCATTTGCTGTCACAGAACCAAAAATACCTTCATTTCCGCAGTTTGCAAATCAATCTACCGACGATCAAAACTTTGCTCAAATTCTCTCCCATAATTATTCATGTTGCGCCCACACTTTTGGGACATATCTCCAGTCAGGATCGAACTCGGAATACGCTCGGGTCAGATTCCAGAAAACAGACCTGTTGAAGGCACAAGTCATCAACCAGGTCGACCGCAAGTTTATTGCCTGTTTGGTTGATCTAGATCATTCCACACATCGGGAGAGCGATATACTCCTAGAGAAGCATCCGGCGGGTAGCACTCTGGTCCTGATTGATCAGCACGCTGCGGATGAACGTGTCAGAGTCGAGTGCTTTCTGAAGGAGATTTGTTCTGGCTTTCTTCGGCATTGCGAGGGAAGTGAGGGCGTCGAAGTTTTGGAACTGTCACCCGCTGTTCCAATTCTACTCACCCGCCACGAAGTTTCGCGCTTGGTGAGCGTCGAGGAAGTACGGTTGGCGTTCGCCCGTTGGGGTGTGCGCTTTGAGGGATTGGTTAAGTTGACATCGTTGGAGCCAGAAGGTACCGGGGATGAAGCAAATGCTGGGTATTCACAGGTCTTTATCCAAGCGATACCTGCAGTTGTGGGTGACAAGGTAAGCCTAGACACTTGCATGATGTTACGGGGCTCATTATCCTCTTGTATAGCTACTCCTGAACAATGAGTTGCAAGACTTTGTTAAAGGCTACTTGGGAACTCTCGAAAGCGAGGAAGCTTCTTCTCCTAACCTGTCACAGCAACAAGATAACGACCTCGAAGGTGGCGACTCGGAGTCGCGGTGGCTAAAGGCTCTTCGTTGGTGTCCACGGGAGCTCCTTGATCTGATCAACTCGAAAGCGTGTCGCGGTAACAACGTTACGTTTTGGATAAGCTTCAAGTCAACTCACATTTGAGCAGGGGCGGTCATGTTCAACGATTCACTGTCGCTAGAACAATGCGAACGGCTTGTGAAGCATCTTGCTGCTACTTCATTTCCCTTTCAATGTGCTCATGGAAGGCTGGTATTTTCCATTGTCTTTGGGTCATGTTGGTTTATTGCTGCCCTTCTTTCAGACCTTCCCTTGTTCCTCTGACCCATGTGGACACCAAGTCCGACAGGCGGACAACACCGGCATTGGATTGGACAAGGTTGAGCTGAGTCGTGGCCTGGAGACCTTTATTGCAGTTCGCCACCTTTGTCGCATACATTGATCATTGTATCGTTGTTTCCAAGGTAGTCAAAGATATGGATGTGTGGTTGACCACAACCATATTATGCACAGCCCAAGTATCACGATATCTTGATCAACGGTTGGAGTGAAGAAACATAAGAGGTGGAAACCTGGGAGCCCAGTTGACACGTCACGCGTATATTGTATGGTCGCGTGACGCATACCATGACAAATACGTCATAGTGTGGGTGGCATGCGGGGTATAAAGGGCTCGGCCATCGTCCTCTTGACCTTTACCATCTCATCCAGCATACATCCAACAGCACCATCGTTATCATTGTCCACTAATCTTTCCAAATCGATATAATTCTCTTCCTCACAATACCCCATAACGAATCCGATCTTCATCCATCATGCCCAAGTCTGTCACTAAAGTTGTTTACAAGCCCGATACTCAGTCAACAGAGGAGTATACTATCATTGTAAATCCAGTCGAGGTGAGATGATCTTGACTTGGTATTTAATTCATGGACAATCGATCTGATCATGATCCATGATGCTGCCGCAGTACAATAAATGGAAAGGAGGAGGTAAGCGTCCCGATTGACAGACTGATTGTTCGCAACCTGACTCATATTCTGCAGACAAGTAATACCACGATCACCACCCAGTGATTCACCGCTAATGATTCTTTTGCATACATAGAACGATCCCTCTAGCAGAAGTGGTAGACTGTGAGTACTGATTCAAGTCGTTCGCGATCGCGATTTGATCGCGTCGCCATAGCTTTCCAGGTCTTCCACTCCACTCAAGGCGCGCAGGGCATTCTGGGTAGGCCATCGAAGCAACAACTGGATACCGTCTTTGGCACGACGAATGACGATGTTGTCGTGATGGTGATCCTGGAGAAGGGGAAGGAGCAGTCAGGGAATGGGTACAATTCTAGCACCGGAGGGACAAACACAAACATTACGCGCGGGAGCTTCGACAACAAGGGCAAGGGACTGTCGGGCATATAAATTGAATTGAGGGGACGTTTGTAACAAGTCACAATGTACCAGTAGCGCGATCGCTAGTACCTTGCATCTCATCGTTTTGAACACCGTGACACAAGGATAAAACAACACTAATGACCTCTCTATCCTGGACTCTGTACCTTCTCCCTTCATGAATCTAGTCGTT
Source organism: Rhizopogon vulgaris (assembly GCA_002995295.1). Classification (NCBI taxonomy): domain Eukaryota; kingdom Fungi; phylum Basidiomycota; class Agaricomycetes; order Boletales; family Rhizopogonaceae; genus Rhizopogon; species Rhizopogon vulgaris. The sequence goes on from PVYP01005954.1 coordinate 42,460, forward strand.
GTTTGCAGTTGAGAAATTGTTCTACTAGGAACAACCGTATTTCTTATTTCAAGGTTCGACTCTTTAGTCACCTTCTGATGGTTGTCTGCTGCGCCGCGTGAAACCCCGTAGGAATTAAGATCAAACAATTATGGCATCATGTACGATTATTAGTGGATGGCGTTCCATCAGCAGAAATGGCTACGCTATTGAATTCATGTTCATGCTCGATCATGAGTGGACCGACTGGGAGATTGGTGTCGAGATTCCACAGATGCGGGATATGATGCATATGCGTTTCACTGTCTAGATTACACGTACCGCACTCGCCCCTGACGGGACTTCTACTTCCCTCCTGTATCAACGACGTATCTTGTAGCCTTGGCACACCAAAAGATGTGACGACCATCCTTTTCAAGTCCATCTCGGGGTTCAGATAACTTTCTGTCACCTACGGCCTTGACTCTCCGCTCTACAGCTCGACATCCCAACTACACACCATTAATGCTCCAAAGTCTATCACTGCTTATGCACGACAGATCCAGAGCATAAAGTTCAAGAATCCCCCTCCCCCAACGCGTCTATCGAGGGTCTATGTCTGCGACGCGCTTAGCAATTAGTGCAGAGTATAGATCTGGGAGCGCATTTGCTGGTGTATGCGCTAATCTTCAACAAGTTTCAAGGACCTCTCTTCAGATTAATGCATTCCCCCGTGGGAGTTACAAGGGGTGATGAAACACCATTAATCGTAACGATGTCAAGGGTAAATCATACGTTTAGCATAAGTTCGTATACAGGATTAGCCATCCAAATAAGGCAGTAGTAATAGCCAAGGAAGGACGGACGCCAGATCACAAGGATTCCTGTTATTGCACAGCTGTCTCCGCCCATTCTTTGCTCCCCATCTGCACGAGACGCGAGCAGGCCCGCGCAAACGCAAATATTTCCTCATCTCCTGTGAACATCGCACTCGAGCCCACAACCTCGGGAGATAG
>PVYP01005998.1:201-15934 GCA_002995295.1 Rhizopogon vulgaris
CTCAGCAAGCGCAGGCGGTATTGCGCGGCGACCCTGGTGTGAGGTATGGACGTGCTCGTCAGTCGGAGCTGGTTGTGTGGGGAGCTGGATACGTGAGTACAAAAGCAAGAGGGCAGTAGCCGCGCAGGCGGAGAAGGACGCAGAGGATCCGAGGCCTGCGCCGACCGGAAGCGTGGCGCGAGCGGAGAAGTTGAAGGATGGTCTAATCAAATAGCTTTTGATGAGATCGTTGAATGCGACACATGACGTGGAAGACTCACCTGCTCCCGCCATGTGACATGATCATGTACATGTACAGAAACGCAGTGCATGCCTGCCGTGCGCCTGGCTTTTCGAGAACTTGAGGCGACAGCGTACAAGTAGTTATCGCATCGACGAGCTTGTGGTCCAAGACGTCAGGATGGACGTCGCCAACGCGCACGGGAGTGACGGCATCCCACGGAAGGTCATCTATTTCCCACTCCTGCGTGAAGGCATCGATATCGAGAAAGTGCACACTGACTTTGCCATCGTGGCGAGGCGTCGTGATGCCATAGCACCGGAGGTCCACGCTTGCAGCCACTGCCGTCTATTAACATATGTTCAACGAACACTCAGTTGGAGAGACTGGAAGGAACTCACCACACCGTGCACGACGGCATGTTCGCCGAAAAGGATGACTTTTCCAGGTGCGCTGACAAACCATTCTCTGTCCTCGTTCTCTGTGGTGTATCCCACAGAGTCGTTGTATGCAAGTTTCTGGACGGCACGGGAAATAGCAGTGCCCTCGGAAGGGATGGTTCGTACATAGCGTTTGTGTGAATCCGCGCCTGCGGTGAGGGTGATGGCCCCAGCTTCCAGAAGGGCACGTTCCAGATCGTCGAGGAGGTCAGCGGGGTCTTCAATACCAACGCAAAGTCGGATCAGGTCCTCCGGGAGGCCACGAGCAGCACGCGTAGCAGGGTCAATAGACGCGTGTCTACAAGGGAGAATATTAGTAACAGCGTCGACGAAAATGAAACATAAAAGACATACGACATGACGCAAGGCATGCTGATGAGGGAATTGACACAGCCAAAGCTGACGCTAATACCCCAGAGAGCGGTGGCGCCAACGATGCGCTCGCTGAGAACCTTGTCGCCGGTAGTGAAACTGAGGACGGCGCCAAAGCCGTGTGCAATCCGCTCGTGTACATCACGGTTAGGGTGGCTGGCCAGACCGGGGTAGTGAACTTTGAAACCAAGACGGTCGAGCATTTGAGCGACGAGCATGGCAGTGGTTTGCTGGCGATCCATGCGAATGGCAAGGGTCTTTGTTCCTCGGAGAAGGAGGAAACAGTCGAATGGAGTGAGCGCATTTCCAGCGGCATTAATGACGAATGCCATTTGCTGACGGGATATGAGAAAATGGATGTTAAAGGAAAGGATGAAACTGTTACCTTTGCGAGGTCATCCCTGTTACAGGTAATTACGCCAGCCATAAGGTCGTGATGACCACTGAGATATTTTGTAGCGCTATCGTAAACGATATCTGCGCCATGCTCGAGTGGACGTTGCAAGTAGGGGCTCATCATGGTGTTATCGACGACGACGATGGCATTGGGAGCGCGTTCCTTGACGTCTGCAGCTATCTGTGCAAGGTCGACGATTTTGAGGAGAGGGTTAGTTGGGCTCTCTAGAAGAACCATAGCAGTCTTGTCTGGATTGATGTAATCAAGAAGAGTATGAGGCTTTGTGGTATCGACATGGTGAATGGTAACGCCGCCATGGGTCTTGAGATAGGCGAGAATGCGGTTAGTACCACCGTAAAGGTCATCACCTGCGATGACTTCATCACCGGGTTTGAGGATTCGCAATATGGTATCGAGAGCAGCCATGCCAGAAGAGACGGCAAAAGCATGAGACGCGGAAGATATTTTGGCGAGATGATGTTCTAGAACGAGATCAATGATGAGTGAGTGATATTAGGGCGATGAATAGAACTGACCTAGATGACTTCTGGTTGGGTTTCCACTTCTCGAGTAATCGTATTGGCCGTTGACGCCTTTAAAAGTTGCAGATTGGTATATTGGTACAGAGCTAGATCCGTATTGATCTTTGAGAGATGGATTATCGACTGTCGCGCATTGAGTCGAGAATCGGTAAGGCTGACGAGGCCTGTAAGGAGATTCTGGTTCTGGGGTTGGAATATCCTGAACGTTGGTCGGCGACATTGTGGGACGAGGAGGAGGACGAGCGAGTGAGCCCTACTTAAAGTCTTTCTTCACCTACATATGAGACCACTTTCAAATTCAATCCCGATTTAGATACAAAAATTACCTTATTTGCGATGATCTTGTCGAATCTCGGAGATGGCGTGCTCTGCCCTCAACGTTCCACCACATCATGCCACCGAAGAGAGCAAGAGAGCAAGGTAAGCGCACTCCTCTCCTCTCATTTTTATTATTCACCCAACCCGAACAGCCCTTAGAAAGGTCAACGCGACAAAGCAGACACTAGCACCCGACATCATCGCAAAACGCACAAAGCGTCATCTCGATGAGCTCGAGGTCAACAGGTCAACCTCGATCCTTTCTCCTCATCCCTAACCCCCATTTTTCAGCGTTCAAATTATACCGAGCCCTCCATCACCCTCGACGACGACGATGACGCGGTAATATCAGGCAAGCACCGCGCTCGCCAGATCGTCTCTGACAAACGCGACCCCAACGCCAAGAAGAAGAAATCATCCACCAAAGTTCGAACCGCCCTCCTCTACCGCAAGAACCTTGCAACCCTCATCGAAGAGTCGGTCAGTCTTCATCCCCATATCAAAGCCAATCGCTGAACCGTACCCATTCAGCGCATAGCGACTCTTCCTTCCCACGTCCCAACATATTTAACAGCTGCCGCTCCTCCCCCTCAAGTGCCCCCACGTCTTCTGTGCTCCGTGTGTGGCTACAAGGGCGCCTACAAATGCAAAAAGTGTGCCATGCCGTATTGCGATATGAACTGCGAGAACGTCCATGCTGAAACCCGCTGCGAACGTCGTGTCATCTGAGTTGAGCCGTTCCTCGCGAAAGTGAGCTGCCTTCTGCCACCTTATATATGTATTTCTTCTTTCTCATATCACCGCTGGAAAGGAAAGTCGGGGCTATCGCATTATGAGCAGCTACTTGCACCAAAGCTTATTCTATTCGATCAGGCGCCGTGTCTCCGACTGGTGACATCACTGTGATGGACAAGTCAAGAGTCATCTAATCCAGTATCGTACCTTCTTTGGGATTCCCCACTGACACATGAATTTTCCACCCTATGATCGCCTAGCATATCATGTCCTGGACGGAAATGACCAAAGAATACCAGACAGCTTTTGGGACTCTCTAGTCTATGAAACCCACGTACCTCAGGGACTTGCCTGTCAGAACGGCACAACGGTCATGTACCACCTTAGTGGGAGGCCCCGCTGGCAGAAGCTTCTGTTGTTAAGGGGAAAATACAGACATTTTACTGCAACTGGTTCATGCATCGGATAAGCACTTGCATACCTAGGCCTCTTGGAGCAAAGACCGACCTGGCCGCATGAATACTTTCAGCTACTGAGCCAAAAAGGATAGACGATGTATACAGGGGGTCTACTCGTACAGAAAATTGAAATGCACCGCACTTCAATGGTAACATAAAATACACGGTCGGTCTATCATAGATATTCATCCACAGAGTGAAGCGATGTGTTATCTCGCGAGTGTTGTGTACATGTGCTGACGAAAGAGCTGAAAACGAAAACAGTAGTCCGATGTCACCAAACAAACACAGAAACAGAACTGGATATCATGCAAAGGGTGGTTGTGGTCACGTCATTAGCCGATGTAGTATACGTACGCGAAATTCAAGTCCGTAGGATGCTGGCAGCACCGCACGCATTATGAGAGCCCAATCTTGCGGAACATCTCTTCGAGCGTTTTGAATGCAACGGGCTTGACGAGACTGCCACAATAAACGTCAATAACGTGCCTGGAAAGACATATCATGCTTACTATCCGCTCATTCCAGCCTCGAACGCTTTGCGCTTGTCTTCAAGCGATGACATCCCAGTCAAAGCCAGGATGACGCTTGGCTGCAGACTTTCTCGAGTCCTTTCAAGCTCGCGAATCTCGACAGTGGCACCCAGCCCTACGGAAAGTGGGGTGAGGACAACATTGAACGAGTCAGGTGCGAAACATACCATCAAGGACGGGCATGGACAGATCAAGAAGAACGACACTGGATTCGGGCAGTGAGCCGGGTGCAACCATCCAGATGACATCAACCTACTCGAATGGTCCTTCAGATTCAAAGACGTCGACTCCATCTCGACCGTCAACTGCTTCGCGATACTCAAAGCCCTGCGTAAACCATGAGGTGGATATAGGGCTACAAGATGAGTGTGTCAAATCACCTTCTTTATCAACCATTTGATACTGGGAAGATAACCTCGTCAGCCACAGAAAAACACGATAGACTTGGGTCACGCACAGTAAGCTTCGCAAGATATTGTTGTCCTCAACCACAAGCACTTTTGGACGGGGGCGAGATAAATCCAGGGAGCGAACCGAGGATTCCAAGAGTATCCCATCTGTACCGACAGTCACTGTGGAACTTGACATGCTTGAGTGCGTGCCTTCGGACTCGGTAGTCTCCGGAGAAGATGGAGCGTCGTTTTCGACATCCGGCGACAGAGGAGCAGGATTGTCAGCCGTAGGGGTGGGAAATGTGGAAGGCGTTAAATTGTGTGAACCCCAATCGATGCTCCCTCTGCGAAGCCGATCTGGACTCGATAGTTCGTCGGTAAGCATGGAAGAGTGCAGAGAGATGCTATCATCCGATAACCCGCTGGAAGAGCCGGTGATACTCGGCAGACGTTGTTGACGCCTTTGTCTTGCACGAAGTAGTTGTTTCAGCGCGGCACGCAGTCGGAAAGGTCCTCCTGGTTTGTGAACGATGCGGCAGAAGCCGCCAAAGTTCTCGTAAGAACTGCAAATTCCCATGACCCTCGGACTGCCTCTGCTTGAAGACAAGATAATGAAGGACCGTCGGTAATCCATTTTCTCAAGGGCAGTAACAATAGGTGACGAGTCTTCGTTTACGATCACGATGTCGCTCAACTCACCCCCCTCAGTCTGCACTCTGAATCCCCACCAATTCTCGAGGTACTTGCGAAGCACGTCGTCGAGCATCTGAATACCCTTCTTCTTGTGCTTAAACCCGAGGAAAGTAACGGTGGGAGGAGGACCGTCGAATACAAACGGAGCGTGAAGAGGACTGGTGCCATCGTCCAAAGGTTCGGCTTGGAAAGTAATTTTGATATCCGTACCAACGTTTTCTTCGCTGGATACTTCCACTTTTCCGCCCACGCTGGGAGATTGTACAATACTGTTGACGATCGCGAGGCCTAAGCCTGTCCCAGCTTGCAGAGGGTTCTCCTGGGAAAAGGGATGAAAAAGGTGATTCTGAAATTCGCTGTTAGTAAATGATGATTGTCAGTCCGTCAGAAACCGTTACCTTTAGGAAATTTTGGCTAATCCCCTGTGGCAAGATATCAGCATCGAAAAAACTTCTGCACCAAACGTACTACCTTTCCCGTATCGCTGACGCATAACTCCACCATGCCAGGCTCTTCACTTGGATCAGAGACTTGACGTAAAGATACGTGAACATAACCGTCCTGTACAGTCATGAGGAAGCACTCGAAATGGGCCTCTGTACATGCTTACTGATGTGAACTTTAGGCTGTTTCCAAAAAGATTCATCAATACCCTCCGAATACCACCTTTGTCGCACTTCAATACCCATCCCTGCAGGACAATCAGCGGTCAACGGGTATTGGACACTTCAGAGGCTTACGCCTTCACGACGGTCGATGTCGACAATAATCTCTACATGTTTCGAAGAGGCTGGAGCAGCCATGACACTCGAAGATCGTTGTTCCATAGCTGGAGCATAAACGCTCCCAATTTCGGACTCGCGAGTGGCAGATGTGCGGGCGCAGTGTCCGATCCAAGACCCATCGATCGCCTCTTCAACAAGTTGCTCGAGATCCACTCTACATGTCAAGTATTAAGCAACAGCATGTATAAAGGCCTATTACAACTTACACGCTCCTCGTGATAACGTTGTCCACGCCACCAGACTTCATATTACCGCTGAGTTTCGTGAAGTCGAGGACATGGTTCACCGTTTCGACAAGCGATGTCCCGCACGCCTGGACGGTATGCAGGAACGAAGTCTGGCTGTGGCTTAATGAAGTATCGGAAAGTAATTCAGCCGCAGCCAGAATCTACGCAATTCCATCAGGAAGAAGACATAGCGGCAAAAAGTCAAACCTTACCCCATGCAAAGGCGTACGAAGCTCGTGAGAGATGCTTCCAAGAAGAATTAGTAACACTACCTGTGAAAATGAAGCATGAACCAAACTTGGAAATGAATAGACTCTTTGCTTGATCGGCCAGCATCATCCTCCTCTTGAGGACAGCGGAAAGAATGATAACACCTATTCTCTCTGAGTAATTGATTCGGGTAAACATCGGGGGACTAACCTATAGCGCGCAAATACGACAATTCATGTCCCTCGAGCTGAGAATCAAGTCAGGATGGAAATGTCTCACTGGCTGAACTCTTACAAAACGTCGTGATGGATCAGTGGCGTTGTAAGCACAGATCAAGGCAAATGGCCGCTTGTCGATATTGAAAACAGGTACAGCTAGTGAGCATCATTAGTGGACTAGAAGAGGCTAAGCAGAAACAAATACGTACTGAGTGCATACTGTATATGCGTCGGGATAAAAGGACGGAAGCACAACGGCAGAATGCCTTCAGAAACCTTTCCGTCAGGGTATTGGTCAAAGAATGCGTTTAGCTTGTGGTATTCATCCGCCGTCAGTGTGCGAGATGTTGGTCGGGATTGCGCATCACCGCGGTGCATGACAACAGATATTGTTGCTTCAGCACTGAGCGTCTCGAGTACTTCACAGTGTGAAACGTCCATGACTACCACTTCATCGACATCTAAAGTGCGTTTGACAAGTCTGGCAGCACGATCGTACACTCTGTCCATGGACGCATTAGCGTAAGGATCATCTATGTTCGCGTCTGTCTGGTCAATCTCAAGGCACTCTCGACTAAATTGCTCCATCTAAAATGTTGTGAGTTCACATGCAGCGGGTAGTGCTAAGAAAGATAATACTCACCGAGGTTTGGATTTTATCTCGTATGCGCAGTTGGATCTAGATTGGAATAGAATGACGAATGGTCTTTCTAATTCAGGGAATAGAAGCACAATCAGCTTACTTTGTCGCGCCACAATTCCATCTCACGCATCACAACGGCCTAGAGCTCACGTTAACTGGCTGAAATCCGATTAAACTGAAGTACACGTGCCGCAAATTCCTTCAAAGTGTGTCTTTGACGAGGGGCGAAATCCTGACGCGGTGAGTCATCGATCAAAGAAAGACTGCGAGGCATGCAATATAAACATCGCGTGTCAAGTAGATAGAGGCACAAATTACCTGCCAATGTTGAATCCATCGGAGGTTCTCAGTGGAGCCCCAGCATAAAACCGGACGTTCGGAAATCCAGTAACCAGGGGCTACGCCATTCGATTCGTCAGATGAATCTATAGAGTTTCACGGCAAGGTCGTACTAACATTTTTGGCAAACCGCCAATCTAACTTCGTGTCCAAGATGACTGTCGGTTCATCACCCCTGCAGCTAATAAGATACAGAGTTTCAATAGAGTATAGACCCATACCTTTGCAGTATAGCATGTGCACAGAAGGACGTCAGTCTTGCACTGCGCTTTAACGTCATTCCACCTGCACCAGGATTTGAGGAATGAATGAATGACAGAAGTTGAGAACCATACACTGTGACTTGAACCATCTGCAATTATGGGTTAGCAACAAATGTGGGTTGAACAACCAATATACTCACTGTTCTGTGCCATCGATGAGGGATATATACACGCATTTCGTGTTAAAAACGAGTTTAACCAGATGTGCAATACGATCGAAGTTAATATCGGGGCCGGTGCTCCAGAGGTTAAACCTATTTCACATGCTCGCTGAGCTGACATCGAAAAGATGAAAAACGGACACTACTTGTATAGAGCGCGTCTTCGCTCGAGCTCATCTGGAGGATTCGGCGGAGCTAGGTAGCCAAGATCTAGGAACATTTGTTCCTCCTTGGCAGACCGCTCAGCACGAAAACTATTGACGGAATCAGAGACTGATCGTCCTCCAGGTAGGCCACGATCTCTGCCGTTGCTTTCGGGCAGGGGAGAAGATGTTTGTCTCGTTAAGCAAATCCTTCGTGGAAGGGGAGGTGCAGTACAAACGGTGAGTTCCATATGCCCGGAATCACGTCTGTGATTTGCGTATTCCTGCCAAAGTTGAGCGTGGTCTGGGGAAAGATGTGACTCTTTGCCTGAAGTTGTACTGACTGCGGTGAAGTAATCGCCTTCTTCTGTCGGCTCAGGCGATAAACTACGCTGCAGCGGAACAGAGGCTGATGGGGGCTCTCCCTCGGATATAATGCGTAGGGGGGTTCTAGGTAACGATCCAGGCACGGCGGGCACGGTTGATTCATCTTCGACATCTTGTGTACCTTCCCAAAAGCTACCTACGCGGATTCGGGACATGCCAGGTGTCGATGGATGCGCCGGGGGACTACTGGAAGTTGGATGCGATCCCGGTATTGCTGCATGCACGCCTCGCATCGGATCCGTTAGCTCATGCTCAGGAGACGGCAACGCAAGAGGAGACAAATTAACGCGTGCTGCTGCCCATCGCATAGTTGCAGCCGCTGCGGTTGCCTCCGGACTAATATTGAAAGTTTGTGCCCCATCTAAAGGCAGGTGCATCGGCTGCGCTCCTGCAGTGTGACGCAGATCTGTGAATGACTTGCGGAATCTGCGACCACTAAGCGACAATGGCTTAGGTAGAATCTTTGACGAGAGCGTGTTAGGGAAAACGTGTGGTGGAAAATCAGGGAGAATCACCGCTTTCTCTGGAGCGGACTTGCACTCTGTCTGACTGGCAGAGTCGGACGCTGGTGAAGACACCAGAGCACGGTAGGCGAGCGATACAGCAGCCATCGAAGGAAGTGATTCGACAGCGATCGTCGCAGGATCATGGCTCACCACGAAGTCTCGTCGGGAACCCTCACGCATAAGAGGAGGAGACAACGTCGAATGAGGGTGATGAGGCGTTCGCTGGGGATGCCACTGACCCATCGCGTAAGTGGTCATAAATGTGGCCCAGTCATGCTCGCCCCCGTCTGTATCAAAACGAGTATCTCCAGGAGTGCTCGCAGCCGCAAGTGTTTCGCAAGAACTGCCAGCGGGCGCAGAATGAACTGATACTGTCCAGAGAGTACTCAGAATTTACGTAGATCAAAACGAGAAGGCACGCACCCATTTCTGCAGGGCATACATTAAATGACTTTATGGATAAATCATCCGCGTCTCGAATTTTATCTACATCCGTCGGATAAACCTGTTTCAGTAGTTAGTGAGCTGAGAAGCACCTAAGAGAGACACTTGCGCGAGGATCCGGACTCGTGGTGGTGTGGTTAATGTGGTCAGCATCTAAATGCGGCGCTGGAAGATACATTGGAACACCCTCTGCAAGAGAGGCAGTTGCTGGTCGTGCCAGCCGGCGACTCTGCTCCGCCATCTTGGCCAGACGGGAGATGGGCATTTGAAATGCTGATGGCACAGGAAAGGGTTTTCCGAGAGGTGGAGATGTAGAATGTGGAGCTGTATCGAATTCCATGATAATTCAAGGGATTGGTATGAATGCACGGTGTCTTCCTAGTAGTCGTGAACGAATTACTAGGTACAGCTACGCGACGATCACTGTGGTCATTACCCGGAGGGGTGCTGAAACAGGAAATTAGCCGAAGTTCGTACGACGAGCGACTATAACATCCACGCACGACAGCACCAGCAAATTTATGGACAGAAAGTCCAACTCCGTCGACGGAGGTGATGGGGGATGAGTAGAAACGATTTGTCGATTGGGTCTCTTCAATGTCGAAGAAGGGTTATTGACCTGCTTACTAAGCGCTCCAAGGGCTTTACTCCAATAGTCTCGGAATGGGGGAATTTGTTTGAGAAACCGGAGAAAACAGCCTTACTAAGCGCCGCACCCCAAGTGACGTCAGATTCTGTTCTCATAATGAAATGAACTACAATTCGGCTAATGACCATGTTGTGTGGCGAGGCTTATTTATAACATTTCGGCAACGCGTTATACATCCACAACTACGAGTAAACTCCACATATATAATGGTAGGGTCAAATTGTCGTTCTGGTCTGACAGGGCCTCGAGCGTACAGGACAGAGTGACCACAATAGTATAACGCAATATCTGCGATTCACAAGTCGAGATTGCGTCAGTTCGAGGAGCACGTCAGAAGTGGAGGAACTCGCCGAAAACTCTTCTGTAAGTCCGCAGAGCCGTAGGAGCCAGACGCATCCCACGAGGGACAAAACAAACGCGGCACTACCCTCTAGGGACTTGGAGGAGGCTGGAGACCAACGGTGCCGACCGATGCGTTTTCCGACTATAGATGCCTTAATCCCATACAGTCAAGTTCAATAATCGACAAAAATAAAATAAATAAAAGTCACCAGAGCGTCGCCAACACCCAAGGCGAGGATACCGGTATACTGTAATAACCGAGATGGCCTACGATGATAAATCAGATCCTATCTGAGACTTTATTTAAGGTCAAACCGCACTCTTCAAACCACAGGGAGCCCGCGCAACCAGTAAGCAGATAGAAGTGACTGAGGATGGCAGTTCCGCTGTCCTTTTGGTCGAGGAACTCGTTCATAAAAAGATGCACAGCAGCACCGAACGGATAAATGGCGAAATATCTGACATATTCTGCAAAGATAAAGAGTGCAAAGGCTGCACTGAAGGACAAGTGAGTGAATGCGGGCTGCATAAATCACATGTGAGACTGCTGATAGGATGAGCAACAGAAGGTTACTGACATCAACAGCTATGCCAGGCAGAAACATGACAACAGCCAATGCGTGAAAGAACTTGCGCCTCGCATTAACACCGAGAGTCGGAACATGCTTATCCGCAGCATCTAACAATTCCGTGGCGACTTGTGAACTATTGGACAAGTTGGGAAGATTAGCCAAGTTAGGGAATGTGAGCCCCAGCGCATTAGTGGGAGCGGACGGAGTTGCTGAAAACTCTACGTGTGGTTTCTGGCTCGAGTTCGCAGCAAATGGAACGATCACATTATCCTGCGTTCCCCCACTCGTATTTCTGTGCCTGTACCGTCTTGATAATTGTCGATTCCATCCGGCAACGCTGATGCTTCCGAGAAGGCCCCAGTATGCAAGAAGCATGGGTCGGCTCCACTTCTTACGTCCTTCCAGGAGCCAAAAGATAGTCCATAGCCACGGATTCCTACGTCCGAGGTTCCACCACGTCCAGGAACCAATAAGCCCTACTACAATGATTACGGTCCCGATGTAGAACCCCGCGGCAAGAGCGCGTCGATGCCGTTGCTTCTCCTGTGGGAATCGAAGACGTCTCACGGGGCGTTGTGCGATGTGTCTTGAAAGGGCAAGAAGTGGAGAAAGAAGGAACCCAGTAATGAAGGAACCCGCAATCAATGCAATCTGGAAAATCAAGAGGGGTGTCGGTAGCCGATATGTCTCGATAAATGGCGCTGATTTCGGCCATATCTTAGCAAGGAGTCAGTGGGAATAGTTGTGTCGGATAAATCTTAACAGACCTTTGCTCTCGTCAATCCCAGGAGTTCCATGGCCAAGGACAGCCCGCCAAAGCAGACCAGGGCCAACTCACCGAGGGTGAACCCACCATGTGCAAGTCGAAGAGCAATATACAAGCAAAATTGATATACCAACGAGCCGATGCCAATATCGAGATAGCTGATATCTAGTAAAATGAAAGTGTAAATGTCTTCTCAATAGGTTTAAAGATGGAATTGATTCACTTCGCCATATAGGGATCTCCGCGAGCGCGAGGAGGTACCGAACTGTAATCACCAATGTAGTCATGCCGAAGGTGAAGAGTACGTAAAACCATGTCCTACGCATTTCACTGCGAGGAACAGAGCCGCGCTCTCCCTCAGGAACGCTAGGACGTCCGCGGTAGCGCGTCTCAATAGCCCACGAAGAACATACTTGAGCCAATAGGATGAACGAACACATTGTGGAATAATCCACTAGGCCACGACGAGACTGCACGAGGGCATCGATAGCGGAAGGAGGTGACCGAGGGTTGTGGAGTACACTGGGAGCTTCTATCAACCAATGAGAGGGAAGTGGGTTGGGGTCAGACGAAGTGGAGTGCCGCAAGGCTGAGTACAGTAGTGCTAGCGCGATCATGGGTGGGAGTAGCAGCCCTGTGAGGACGCCATCATTCGAGGACTCTCTGTGGCAAGTTAGTTCTAGTGAAGACGAATACCTACAAAATGACATGCCTGTAATTCTTTGGAACACTCATCCAGATGAAACTGAAACGCGCTTTAACTGTAGGCGTTAACATGGAACCACTGCGCTTGATTTCCCGAGTTTCAGCACGAGGTGATGCTGTACGATGAGACTGAGACTCTGGAACTGTAGGTACAGTGGTGTTAGAATGCGGTAGCGTAATATGCACACGTATAATGTAGAGTATGGCTGTAATAAGGAGAATATACATTTCTGCAGTTAAACATCAGTACTGAAATGGAGCTTCGCAGATGTGTAAACAATGGAATCACCTATAGACACTGACGAATCGACAGTGTGAAGTGTGTCATCAGAGAGTTTGCTGTTGGAAAAAGCCAAAGATCCGATGAGAAGAAGTGATTCTCCCATATATCTAGTGTCCATGCAGAATATCCAAGTCCCAAGGAAAGGGAGGCGAAGGCGAGCAGAAATCATTGCTGGTAATAGAGTGTGCACGACTGGCTTATGCCGCTGGGGAAATGAAGAAGTTACGGAAGGGGAATGCGCTCCGTTAGTTGGTTTGTTGAGGGTTTGTGGGTGAGGCGAGCGTGAACGAGTGAACGACATTCTTCGCTGCATTGAACTGGTTTGCTTGCCCTCATTCGAGTAATCAAGAGGCACGGGGCCAGACATCTGTTGGGAATATGTTGGGTGCTGCTCTCTCCTGGAACTGTCCCAGACGTCTCTTTCCAAACTTTTTTGGGATGAACGTCGTCCTCGAACCCCATGAGGCTCGTCATCCGAGTCATCCTCAGCTGTTTCATTACCTGACAGATCGCTGAGTAAGCCGTGTGAGCCCCGTGCTGACCTAGCGAGTTGCATAACAGTTCCTACCTCGAAGACCCGGCATGATAGGTTGAGCTCAATTCGACATTAGTAGGGTCCAGTCGAACCACTGCTGATGGTCCTAATGACCCTGGGTGACGTCTCGGAGGTCTAGAGCTCAAGAATTGTCTTCTTGACGAAGAATCCACACGCCCGGATGCATTTCGTGCAGACGGCGGCGAAGGTGAAGAGTTTGAGCGCGGCAGTTTTGCGAACAACCTAGGGAAACTAGTAATAATAGTATGAAGTTTTGGTTATTGGCTGTGAGGTTAAAGGAAACACAGCCAAGCAAACTTGAAAGGTCCCGAAGCGCCCATTATGGAAGAAGATTGCAAATTTGGACCCACGTGAGTCCACGTCGCGTCCAAAACTCGCTGAACCAGCCATTACATTAGTGCGTGTTTCGTCTCTTTCTTATCATCTCAGTTCGCCATGGCCGGTGAACAACGCGTCATTTATCTGGAAGATGTCGAAACTACCGTGTCTAACGGAGAAATCATCTCCGTTACACCTAGTGCATCACAAGATACCCCAGTCAAGGCTCCGGTGAAAACAAAAACATCTGAGCCAACGGGAACAATGAAAAGGCAGCGCACGCTCATGGACATGCTATCTGGACCGTCTAATGGCAAAACCGCAGAGCCAGCAACCAAGAAAGTGAAGCTGGCCGCGTCATCATCAAGCTCCGGCCCTGCCAAAATTGCAGTTGTCGGTGTTCAGCGCTTGAATGCGATACCTTTCTCCCTATCTCAATACATAGAATCCATTCCGGAAGATCACAGACACTTGCTAAAGCTAGAAACTGAATGCATGGGCAAGAGTTGGTGCGTACGGCGTTCACATAACAACAGCCCCTTCTGTTTCTGATGAGACATGGCGTTATTATATTATCCCTTAACGCCGAACCGTTCTTTAGGTTAAAACTTCTCAAAGAAGAGATCAAAAAGCCTTATTTTATCTCCCTGAAGAAATTTTTATGGGAAGAAGGTGTCCATGGCCCCGACAATAGTGCTACATCTCTCAAAGTATACCCCTCACGTATGTCACCCTTTGCGAAGTGCGCCAATGACTGATTTCCGTGGGCAGCAAAAAATATCTACGCATGGTCCAATACTCCGCTTGGAAGGGTGAAGGTCGTAATCATTGGCCAGGACCCCTACCATGGTCCAAATCAAGCTCATGGTGAGCCGTCCCTTTACCGATAAATTTTCGGCCCCCTCCCGTTCCCGTCGAGCTTACATGGGCGTCACGCTACTTCAGGCCTCTGTTTCTCCGTCCCAAAGGGCGTCGCTGTGCCGCCTTCTTTGAGAAACGTGTGCAATCTCTCACCGGTGATTGATTGCCATTTCCTCATTCCTCCATTTTCTAGATCTACGCTGAGATTAGGGCCGAATTCCCCGAATTCGAACCCCCTAAACATGGGTAAGCATTAGATAAGGTCGACGGACGTTCGGAACCATATACTAATACCGGCTTCTGGTTGATAATCAGTAACCTCTCTGCGTGGGCTGAGAATGGTGTCCTCATGTTAAACACCTGTCTCACTGTCAGGGCAAACGCAGCAGGCTCCCATTCCGGCAAGGGCTGGGAAGAATTCACTGACAAAGTTGTCGACGTGGTTGATAAGTATGGCGGTGCCAACCTTTCGTCTGGGGCTAATCCCGACATGAACGGCATCGGGCGTGGTGTGGTATTCTTGGCTTGGGGGTCATGGGCCTCAAAGCGTGTGGCCAAGCTCAACAAGGTCAGTTCATTAAGGGCCAGTTTTGTGAAGTTCAGGCGCTGACCGGATGCATCCAGACGAAACACTTGATTCTTACTAGCGCTGTGCGTCTTGATAGGAATGTGTTTGGTTGCACCTCGACTAACCTCTAAAGCAGCACCCTTCGCCCTTCAGCGCTCACAGAGGCTTTCTTGGCAACGGTCATTTTAAATCTGCGAACGACTGGCTCGTGAAGAAATATGGACCTGACGGGGAAGTCAACTGGTGCGATCTGAATACCGTGACTGATACCAAGTAGCGCATGAAACGCACACCATACACGATACCATATTGCTACTGTAATATACCTGCAGGATACAGCCTGTGCATATTGTATACATTGCGTAGTTTTCGCTAGTGGGTCTAGACAACACGACGTTCTCATGAGTGCGCTCAAAGCGGTGTAATAATGGAGGTACGTAGGTTTGAACGAAAATAAATTTAATTAATTAATTCCTGACGGAGGACCGGGAGAATCCACATTACATTAATATTGTAATGTGGATATCAGGACTGGTCAGAAATATCGAATTGGGCTAGGATTTAAGGCTATTGAATTAAATAAGAAAAATATAAAGCCAGTCTAAGGTAAGTTTCATTGCCCATGGCTGCATTTCAGAGGATTGCTGATCATTCAGATCCAACCGATGTAGAAGTGCATTCAGTGGA
>PVYP01006004.1:11202-22744 GCA_002995295.1 Rhizopogon vulgaris
TGTTCATAACTGCATATGGCGGTTACGAACCACCGTACAGGAGACCGATGATATCCGCGGGTAGGAGAATAAACGAGTAACACTTGAACGCATGTGAAACGGATCGGCTCGTTGTCGCCTCATCTGTGCCCCTGGTAATCTCGCGGGTCAAGAAGGCATAGTGAAAGAGCATCGAAGAGGCCAAGGGTCACCGATGCGCAGCCGGCCATATGCTACTAAGCCCCAACCCTGGTCTAAGAACCTATGCGGGGCGCTTCGGCACGTTCGTCATTGGAGCGCCGCCGATCTATCATTTCAACACGAGGAAAAACTTACAAGACCACATGGACAGAAGTCATGTGGATGGCTAACAAGGGTAGCATGTAAGACAACCGGCATTTAGATATTGCACGCAGACCGTCATGAAAAAATGTACCAACATTGCCAGAACCCCGAACTTGGGAAGGGGACCTGAATGCTGAGCATGGAGACTCGTCAGTGTCTCCATAGCAGAAACGTACAAGTTGCACTGATGTCACGGCGGATCACTGCGGGCGTAACTCAGATTTATTCGGTCAACGCGCCCCGGTTAGATGTGCTGGCACAGGGTGACATGCAGAGTATTGATCTTGAAATATAAACCTGTAACCCTTTGATGGATTGCAAGTTGCACGTCTACAGCAGATGGGCAGCATACGGGCCGAAATTTAAGGCATGTGCACAATGCATGGCAGATCTGACCATTTTTCGCGAGAACGTGCAGACAAGCTCCAAAGTTTTCATCGAATGGACTCCGAAATCCCGTTCACGGTCGTTGTGCATGAATAACTTAATGACCGATTCGCTTAGGCCTTACGGAAATATGAGCCCGGCATCGTATGAAGGTCCCCTACGCGCTAAGGTTCAATAAGGAGAGTAATAATTGAAGAAAAAGTTTACGGCATATCTGGAAGTGATGATTATCATATCATCATTGGCACATAAAGTGCTAAAATCGAAGTTCGACCGCTCCTGGGGGATATCAATCAGCCATCACTACCGTACTGGTGATGGATGCGACTTAAGCACAGTGAGATAACGACATTGATAAGAAGGCTCTATTTCGGGTGCATGAGATGAGCGGCGAAGATCGTTGATTCTGTCATAGTCGATAGTCAACGGAAGGCTCATCATGATGAAGTGATGGATTTACGATTTGATGCTATTGGTTGCCTAGAGTACACGACCTGAGCCAAATGGGTTGAATTCAAAAGATGATCTGCGGTGGCATGCTTTTTGACGCTAAAGCGCGCAGGGCACCGGTCAGGTATGCAGTATCGGTGCAGCGCTGAACCATCGGCAGCTGGAAATGTCTACATGATAGTGAGCAGCCAGCCTTGTCTTTGTCTGTGCCTCTGACAAATGCGTGTTTCTCGGCAGCGGCACGCACTCCGAAAGACTCCGAGCCGCCCTGATCCTCTAGATTTGGTCATAGCCTGAGGAAGGTTAAGGCAAAGTTACACAAGATGTTGCTATCCTTGATTTTTGTGGCTTTGAAGCTACGTCGCACAGATTGGCTTCATGCTCCCCACAGGGAAGCATGGCATTCAGCGCTTTTGTTTGTCCTTGGAGCGCGTGCAGAGAAAGGCGCACTTTTGCTATGCTAACAGATCGATGACGCGCCAGCCCCGCTCGTAGTAGTTAATCAGCGACATCGAATCACTATCTGTTGCCCACATGGGCTCCTGTGATTAACTCGAACAGCCGTAACACGCTGTCAAACTGAAATGATTAGATTATTCAAGTAAAGAAAGCTCTGAACTCAAGTTTGGGCGGCTGCTCGCAAAGATTTTTGCTTGCACGGTCAATGAACGGCGTTCAACTGAGCGGCTCCTTTGCCTTTGTGAGAATCCGGACTCCGGAGGTCTCGTGAAGGTGGACCTGGTTATATAAATGAAAGTTCGTCAAGCTCCACAAGTAAGCGTTTAAACGTCGTCCACATGTGACCCTGTACATTTGCAGGAGATGGCGAAGATCTAATGGGCTTGTCCCATTTGGACAAGATGGTGAAGAGGGCGTTATCTATCGAAAGCGGGTAACGAGAATGAAAGGTGAATTGTTTTTTTTTTTTTCATCGAGACTGGAGAAATTCGGTGAACGATAAAAAGATAATTACCGAAACCGGGTAACATTCCGACCCGGAGGACATGTCCTAATTCGGAGGTGCTTCTGTGGATCGCGACAAGAAGTCTACCTTTTGTGGTCAACGACCTACGGTGGCGTACGGTGAAGACCACTTGGTCATTGGCTACAATGAACGGTCAGTCCGCGTCTATTGTACAGCATTTCACGGTGTTTGTATGCAATTGGTAAGTTTTCGGATTGAAAACTGGATTTACAAAGAGTTATATTGCAGATTTTAACAGGATGTTGGTTTTATTGGATCACCAATAAAGGTGGTAGTTTTCGAGGGGTTATTTACCCGAATCCCTTTGGTTTGGTCGTGCCTTTGCAACGAGTCTAAATCCAGATTGAAGATCTGGGCATTATACGCTCCTCCGTTCTTTACCTCATAACGAGATGTCAAATGGATAGATCTCACTCACTCTTTGGGTTCTTTCAAACTTCATTTTCGATCCATTCTTATAGAGCACCCTTCTCCAGCTCACTTGCCCCGTTCTTGTCCTTGTTCTCTCTCTCTCTCCTCTTTATCAAGCTCGACTTCAAAACCCTTTCACCGTCCCCATTACCGTGTACCCTTTCTACGTCCTCCTTTCTTCTATCGAATCAGACTTGACTGTTCGAGGTCGCTCTCATAACCAGCTTTCGTTTTCGCTTTAGTTTCCCCCGATCAAGACTCAGATGTCGTTGGATCATTATCCAATCCTTAACGACCGACGTTTCCAACCCAGCGAGAGGTCGTCTTATGACACTATTTCCATGACTCCCCCTCAGTGGAACTACCCATCTAGGTCACAGAATGAAATTCATCATGATTATGCCACTAATTCGTCCTCTTGGAACGTGAATTTACTCAGTAATTGGTCCAACGAAGTCATACCTTCCCCTCCCTCCTCTTCGTATTCTTCCGCAGCTGCCAGTCTCCGCTCTTCAGGATCCGCTGGATACCCCCACCAATATGGATACCCAGAACCCTCACAGCGTAATTTGCCTCCATCATCATCCCCCTCCCTACCAGCCGGCTTGCCATCATCATTTGAACGTCAAGCACAGCACCGCTCACCATCAACAAGTAATACTTTCAAATTTGACGATGCCTCATGGGCTCCCACTCCGTACACTATTAACAACAGAAATACCCCCCCACATTCCCTGCCACCTCCAACAACCAGCACATCCCCATCCGCACGTGCTTCTTCTAGAGCCTCATCATCTAGATCACCCCCAGTCAAGCTCGAGTCAGACGAGGTTTCAAGCGCAGATTGCTTCGTTATGGAGTTTGCTACCTCTGTTCCAGCTGCACAGGACAGTACCTCCTTGGCTCCCCCGACCGAAGTGCCCTTGCGCGCTACCCAAGCGAGCAAGGCAATGCGCAAAATGATGGGCGTGTTCCGGTTGAATCCGTTTTCAATGCACGAGGGAGGTGGTCAGGCGATGAGCACTTGGATCGGGGAGGAGGCAGGCCCGTTAGAAGAAGAACCCCAGATTTTTGAGTTTCAGCTCGACATTGGGTATCGCGAATCTGATGAGGAGGACGAGGAACAACCGCCTCAGCAGCTTAAGGCTCTCGTTGAGGTGCCAGAGCCTCAACTGGATGAAAGCACGAGGTGGGCGGTAGATGACGGATTAGAGCTCTCATACCCCCCGATCTCTACCTGGGCGACCAACGAGGCAGCATATTCCTCGTATACATTGCCATCGCTCAGGTCATACGCTTCGCACCCCCACTCCCCTTCTCTGTCTTCCGCATCATCGCGTAAATCACCTTCTGCATCTGAGGTACGCATCCAGATAATTGCAGTGATTGTTTGCTGATTGTATATTGTAGTACCCCGGCACGTATACACTGCATGGCGCTGGAAGCTGCGGTTCTTCCACAGACAATCTTCCTTCACTCTCGTCTATGGCGCGGCGTTGGGTTATTCCCGCCAATCTCCAAGCACCATTCATGATATAGACACGCCCACGTTGCACTACCACCATGCCATCATATCCATCCGCCGGCGGGCCTCGGCGGGCTCGTGGCGCTCCATCAACTCTTTGGTGACCTTTCCCACCGCCGTTACCACTTCCATCTTTCTCAATTGTAGATCCATTACACTTGAGGGTTGCTGGGGTACCTCGATTGTCTCTGCTTTGCTCTCTACTAGTACACCGTTCCTGTTGCATTTTCTTGGTCTTGATCATTTTTATTGTCTTGGATCGTTCTTCGCTCTCGGACAGAACTCAAATCAATCTCCTGGTAGGTTGGAACGCATGTAGTATACTCTGCAAACTCATACGATACCTATGATACTCATACAAGCAATTATTGTCCGTCTTGTTGCAATATAGTAACGATGAAATTCATATCACGTTTCCCTGAGGCCCAAATCTGCCCAAACACCCACGTTCGTATCTGCCTTTTTGTTGCATCCCACGTCTCATCACAACACATGCTTATATTACTTAGAATGTCTCTAAAGCATTAGATCATTGGATAGGTGCCGCCGGGCGGGCGTATCCGAATAGACCGATAATTCACGGCACTCAAGTACTCATCGATCATCTCCGCCACCGTACCTGTCAAAATCTGACATTCCTGCCCATACAAAGTACCTTTGTTCGCTTCACAACCCATACCACGCTCACATTGATGATGAGCTGCTATAGAGTAATTCGACATCTCTTCGAAGTCAATAGATTAACAATATACGCATCGCGCACGTATTTTGCAAGTGGACGCGGTCTGTGACAGATTTCATGAACCCTTGATTTCAGACGGAGTCGAGACCCTATTCTACTTCCTAGAACCGACAACGAGGCGGTTATTAAGATGAATTTCATTTATGAACTGAAAGTAAAGTGAAAATATGAAATATGTATTTTTTATGCCTGTCGTGTTGTTTACGTCGACGAATACCCCTGGGAGGAACTTCTTGACGAAGAGAGCGGAAAGGTGATGAGGTGATGGAAGTTTAATGTGAGGTGATGAAGTCCGTTGATATTCCGTTCAGAAAGACGTCACCTAGGAAGGATGCAAAACCCTTGGATCTACGCCACAACACACGCATGAGAAAATCCGAAGTACCCTTTGCCGTGATGATAGTGCTTAAATATAGGCTTAACAATTTCACAGGGGGAAATACACTGGGGTGTGGGGGTAGAAGTGCGCTGGGTCTATCACATTGGTAGAGTATTGAAACAGCAGAACAGAACCACCGGCCGGACGTTGATCATAGAAGCCCACCACGCCGTTGATATTTATTCTCAGGCGTTTGCAAGGCGTTTGGATTCAATGATAATCTCAGTGCGGCATATTCCGCAGTAATCTAGAACTTGGAGCAGATGGATCGGTCGACCTCCTCAATGATTTGGGGGAAGCCCTAGAAAGTCGAGCCCATGGATGTTGAGCCCTGCTTTTTGACAGTTCGAATGAACGTCTCATGTTCGTGCTTAACGAACATTCGAATATTCTCTCGCACACTATACAGAGTAACTCGTCTACATGTAGCATAGGGTTACGCCCCACGAAGACAATGAACGGGATCCCCCGGTGAGTGGTGGGGACCAATCTAGAGGCTAGCGAAGGGAATCATCGGTGGGGGGTGTTCTACGAAGTACGGCCGCACCACCAATGCTGGGGGGAACAAGATCCTCAGCTTTTTTTAGAGTTTTCGCGCTTCCCATCGTTCCTCTATCCGCGAGAGGTGGAATGTTGCTCATCGCAGCAGTGATAAGTGCCTATGTTCGGTTCGGGGGTACGCATGCAAGGACCTTGCTAGCACTTGCCTTTCAGAAACAGAGATGCCAAAATACACATACCTGCTTGTTGCCTGAATGTCGGCTTTGAAGTGGCATTCATCGTAACAAGGCGCCGAAAGGCGACCAGTCGGTCTGCAACGAGACAGCGCTACGTACAGAAGCACTCCTAAATTGTATGCGAGTCAGGTACAGACGCAGCTCAAGTTAAACTGTAATCTGCAGAAGGTAAGTGTTCCCCAGCATTTATGACGTGGCAAGCTAGGATATCCGATGAGTCGTTCGCCGACGTCGTGCTTAATTCCTAATGGGGTACGGCATCTCAAAAAGTCGCCTATTCTTACGCCGTGCCATCAAACAGACTTCTTGGAAGTGAAGTAGTGCTGGATGTCCGATGGATGGAGACCTGTTGTGCAAACGGGCGGCCTACAGGTGCCATGCGCCCGATCGCTTATGACAGTGTCCTGAAATACTAGTACTCACGATAACGATCAAGTCAACGATTTGCTGTAACATCTGTAACAGCCGGTCGAGAACGCGAATGGGCGACAATAGAGCCTGGGCCAGCCAATGAAATGGTAATCACTACCGATAAAGCAGTGTGAGCGCATAGATCACGTATTCACATAGAAAGGGGTAGTCGAAAAGTCGTTCGAAAGAAAAGGTTACTAGTGGAACTCACTTGTCCATGTAATAGGAACAACGGCGCTTTTTTTTTTCCACCGTTACCGATGGGAGAGGGGTTCATACAGTAATATTGACCAAGCATTACTTGGACCCATTTTTGAATACAAAGCCACTCAGAAGCGGCCCGCATTCTCAGCGCATCCCCCCACAAATAATGAAGGTTCTTGCGTGTCAATCGGCTACCGGTAATCGTTTCACCGACTGAACTTTTGCAAGTAATTGCGAAATTCAGACAAAATGGACCGAAAAGTTGCAAACACGGCCTGCTAATTGAAGACGCGTAATGATAAGTCTCTCCCATACCTTGGATACACGCTGGTGCATGATCGCAAGCAAATTGCGTCAAGCGTGGGTGTTTCTTCTGCACTGTGATGGTGGCTGCTGCTTCTCGAAAGCAGGCGTCCCTTTTGCGATCGATATCAGGGATTCCTCTTCGAAATCACCATCCTACGGGCAACGTTTTTCCAGTATTTTATCTTTCACGAACTCCGACAATCCACGGGCAACGTGTGTTGCCAAGGGTCCCGAATATCCTTCCCGTTCTCGAAAAAAAGTTCCTGTGGGCGGAGGAATTGAGCTGAAGTGCGAGGTTTGATACCGGCCAAATGGGAGGCAAACCCGACTCGGAGAAAGTTTTTCCTTTGGATAAGGCACCCGGCCAATCGGACCGATTTGGCGTCGGAGAATAAAAAGTGAGCCACGCGAGAGCCACGAGAGCCACGAGACCTGTCAAAACAAACGAACGCCCACGCGAGCGAAAGCAATTCCAATCTACTGGTAGTCCGACAACTCCATAAATCACCAGCCACCTCCGTCACAACAATCCTGTTAATCCACCTTATTCCTTCCTTTCCTTTTTTTCTCGCCATCGCCCCAGAGATCACGACGTTCATGCTAGATAACGAGGAATGTACCCATGGACGTCGAAGAAGTGTCGATGTCGGCGGTTTAGCGCTTGCACTCGAAAACCAGGGCCGGGGTCATGGCTGGGGTGGATGGGATGAGGATGACCAAGGAGAGACTCGGTATGCAATCTTTTTCATATCTCTTGATCGGAGACGTTCTTACTCTATTTTGAAAAAATAGTTATGCTGAACTACTCAGCGATATGTATAATCACACGCAGACTACCGTCAACCACCATGTAAACGACCCGTAATGTCCATTTCTGCCGCTCCTCAAGTTTTTAAATTCATCGCTTCCTCAGCTCTCCAATCGTGATACCCGACCATATGCGAGCGCGACTAATTACATCCCTTGATAGTTGGCACTTTGAGCCGCATAATCTGCCCGAGGACGAAGTCCTCTTCTGTACTCTCATTTTGTTTGAAACTCTATTCCGAATTGAGCACATGCACGAGGATATTGGTGTCTCCATCGGTTAGTGCCATTTTTCCTTCTCTCGTGGCTGACTATCTTATCACTCTGACAGATGATATATCTGTCTTTTTAAAACATCTGCGACTCCTATACTGCGGACACAACAGTTATCATAATTTTCAACATGCATTAGATGTCTTACAAGCCACCCAAACCTTCCTGAGTGCGGCAGGTGTAGTTCCTCCCACGTCTGTATTACTGGAGAGTAATGACTGCGCGTGGCGGCCAGACAAATCGGTCAAGGAAGACCGTCTTGCGTTCGAACTCAGCAACACATGTCTGTTTGCTCTGTTCATTGCTGCCATTGGACATGATGTAGGTCATCCCGGGTTGACAAACGTGTTTATGGTATGAGATGTACAACAAGCTGGTACAGTACCACCTGACATATACATCCGCAGGAAAACGCAAAAGCGCCATTGTCTGCTGTGTACGATAACAAGTCGGCCCTTGAACAGATGCACTATGCTCTGCTCGTGCAGGCAATGCGGCACCACGGCCTCGGGAGCCTTTTGGATAGGCCGAACTCTGGTCGACATTTCCGCAAAATGCTTTATGGCATTGTACTTGCCACGGACATGTGTGTTCACTATGACTTCATGAGAGATTTTAAATTGCTCGTGGCCGGCAGAGAGTATTCTTTGCCTCAGCGCCAGTTGCTACTTTGCCAGGCAATGATAAAGTGTTCAGACATAAGTAATCCTGTCCGTTTCTCGCCGTCTTTCTCATCTCATCATTCTAACTTATGTGTGTTGTAGAGTCGGCCACCCGGTGTCTCGCATTACTGGGCGAGTGCTCTAATGGTTGAATGGACATCACAAGCATCACTAGAGAAACAATACCATTTGCCACCATCAGTCACGCCTTCCAATTGCCCAATCACCCAAGTGCGAGGACAAATATTTTTCATCAGTAATTTTGCCAAGCCACTCATGGACCTCGTCGCACAAGCTGTTCCTGGTATCTTTGGTTTCATTATTACTCCTTTACACAGCTGACACGTCTACTGTCACAGAAATGGAGCGCTTCGCTCGTCAGTGCGCTGAAAACTTAACCATGTGGGAGGCTCGCCGAGAAATTTTGTCCTCCTCATCCGCAGAACAAACTCCATGCCCTCATGTAGTCGTACCTTCGCTTCGCCCTCCTGAAGACTATCTCACTTCTTTCCCACTCACTCTCCCCTCATTCCTTCTTACCTCTGATGAGACCCGTACCTCCGACGAGTGGCATTCTACATATCCACCCTCAGATTCATCATCATCGTCAGACGTCAGTTCTGATGTTCACGTCGAGCATTCAGCTATTTTTCAGTCCACTTCACCCCCTTCATCTCCTGTGCCATCCGTTGGCTCATCTTACTCCCTTGCTCCACGCAGTTCCTCATCCAGTCTTGCAAGTAACGCTAATGATGCCGCACAAGCGATGCGCGCTGCATATTCGGCAAGCGTGCGGAAGAAAAAAAGTTTTTATCACCGACGCTCATGGAATGCGTCTGCTAGCTCTGGATCATCCCCAATCATTTCCATGCCCCCACCATTGTTGGCCCCCATAACCAAAGCTGCACTACTAGTAGCTGAGGCCACTATATCAGACGGAACTACAGTCACGTCAGTGACGGCAGTGGTGGCATCACCTGCAGGTGAGACCAGGGGAGGGCACAAGGTGCCATAACATCCAGCAGGGATGCACACGGTTTTTGTCAAGTTCACACAGCGACTTAAATTAGTGGCATTACACTTTGCGCAATGCATTTGACTTGCGACCAGCGGCATCGTTCACGTCGGTGGGGGCTACCTGGGCTTGCCGTGATTCGACATCATTCTTAGCCTGTTTGCCGATAAGGGGAGGTATGCATATGAAGCGGGTGTCAATTCACTTAATTCACCTGCACTGTCTCCTATCGAACTTGGGTCTACTCATTTATCCTTCGTATTGGATCTTCGATTTCAATTCTCTTGTTTAGCTAGCAGCAGCCTTGATCAATACTACTCGGGTTTATAATATACCACATTACCATCACCAATTAGGCCACGGCGACGTTCCACGGGTCCTATGAACATGACAGTTCGTCATTGATTACTGGGTACATACGTTCCTGGAGCAACATTCGGGAGGGTCACTGAGAAGGCTCCGTGGATTCCAAAGTTGATGTTAACTGAGCGCGATGGCTCGCCAAAATCACATGGCTGCTAACGAAAGAAGGTTCAGTACACAACAATATTGAATCCAAAAAAGATCTGCCCTTATGAAACATGTGGCAGAACTCAGTAGATTCCTGATCGGTGTGCACACAGCATCCATCATCTACGTAAATTATACGCCCACGATGACAATTGATCTAAAATAAAAAAATCATATTCAGCATCACGGAAATGATAGCATGCACAAGCGCTGTAAGTCATTAGTTAACTGTCAGAAGGAAGAAATAAATAAAATTGCTACAGCCTGCAGGGGCACATAGTGTCGAGAGAACGTAGCTAATAGAAAAGGAGACCAGGCAACAGATCGTCCCACTGTCATGCAGGATGACAGGACCTCCACCGCCCGACCCACCATCGACACATGCCCTTCCGCATGCCAAGGTCACTAATATCTAACCCGTCGACTTTCATCGTGCCTTTCCAAGCAAGCATGTGTGGGTCATTTGTGGCCTCCGTGCGCTCCATCCAGTCAATTCCCGCATTCGATGCCAAGAAGTCGCATACACTTGGTGCAGTGTACTTCCATGCAGCGACATGTATCTTGGCACTGGCGGACTTGGCAAGTTGAAGGGAAATAATTGGATGAACGGTTGAAGTGCAGCAGGTTTGGTAGGCCGCCGGATAACAATGTAGCTGCCATCGGCAGACCGGCCACCCGTATGGGCCGTATCTAGAGAGAAAGGCCTGACAGACGACGGAATGAGCGACGGATCAGGGCTACGCGATCTGTCTGTACTGACAGAAGTGCTGCCGTGTCTTGTCCCCATTCGTAGTCTGTACAATGGACGTCACGTCTTGGATTGAAATTGCCCTGGTTCCTTCTAACAATATCCATAGAGTTTCCGAGGATGATCTCATCAGGATAGTCTGTTACAACTATGAGGGAAGGAGATCTGTCATCCGACAAATCGGCTGCAAGAAATGATGGGAGAGGACAACCGACTCCAAGTTCAATGACTGCGGGAACAACTAAGATGTCAACGTATGACTCAACGGGATATTACATTGTACAGACTTTTCTCACCGCACAAGGCGATCTCCCCTCTTTCGATGTGTTTAGCAAAAAGCAACTACGTTATCCACGAGGAGGGTGTCATAGCCTGAATTTGAAAAGTGTCGAGCAAGCGGCATTACAGCTAGTTCCATATCGACAGACCAGATTTTATTTTTCACCTCTCACCGACTTTGTTTGGTTTCTGCTTCGGGAATCGGGATGAACACCATCATATCCACCATCATGATAAGGTCAAGACCGTCAAGTAGACCATTAAGCTTGCGGTGCAGCTACCAGGTTGAATTAGGACATATGTAACTTGATGGTCAGGGACGCTTGTTTGTTTCGCTCCAAGGACAAAGTCGGTGAGGGGGGTAAAATTGAACCTGGTCTATCGATA
>PVYP01006014.1:60040-74319 GCA_002995295.1 Rhizopogon vulgaris
AGAATTGAGGGGTCTACATCGCACCACGACTTTGATATTCCCGTCTCCCGCTTCTGCCATGTAGTCTAAAGCAGGAGCTCAGAACCAGTAGTTGGTGCAAGTCCTGTGTCAAGCAATTTTCTATAGGAGAAATGTCGCAAAATGATAGTTGCAATTGTGATGTTTAGAGATAAATGGAAGGGTATTTGACCTACTTGGGACCTGGGCAGCGTTTGAGGGATGTCTAACTGCTTACTAATATAATACAAATTCCTATCAACTTCAAGTTCTACATAGAATTTGGCAAAAGTTGTGGGCCTCATCCAGCGTTATCTTTCGAGTCTTTGTGTGGTGCCATCGCGATGTGTATAACCATGACATGATTACACGTAGGCGCCGCTACGATTGGATACACAGAAGATAAACAGGCTGATTGCTACTAGATGTATTGAAACTCTAAACGCTGAGCAAAGGCTAGCATGCATGAACCACAATAGAAACATTTAGCAAAAGTTGGAACATCTTCATCCCTCACACCCATGATGTCCTTCACGATACCAATCAGGTCGTCGTGAACAAGGTTCTCATTCAAGGACAGGTCCAACGTGCTGCGATCCTCCCCTGGTGCTCGCACCCTCATGTCTGGCGACATGAAGATGTTGAACATTTTCTTCATGTCCAAGATAATGGACTTCCTCCAAGAAGTATAGATAGTGCGGCCTTTATTTGCGATCTGAGTTGAACCCCCTTCCTGTGGGGGCTCAGGCGACACAGAGTGATGTAGCACGTCCAAGAGCTGAAGGGTTCTGGAATACGCGAGCGCTAATGCGATATTCTTTTTCGTCGAATCGCATGGCGTGATTAGCGCTATTATCAAGAATTGACCAGTCTTACGCTTGAAAGCGTTCATAGCCGTATTATCTCCCAACAATCCATCAAGAGCCGTCGTAAGTGCAATGATACACTGAATCATTTCCAGGAGATGCTGCTCGAAATTGACCTCCAAGACTGAAACATAGCCACCGCGATCCACCCATATCGTCGGCTAAACATCGAGCATAGTATACTTTGCCAATCAACCTGCTGGAAATGTCTGTTGCGTCTTGCAGGATGGCAACATCAGGCTTCCCATGTTTCCCAAGGCGATCATGGAGACTGAGAACACGACGAGGGAAATGGTTGTTGTCGTCTGAACTACGGAACTTGGAGTGCGCAAAGCGTGCAATGGTTTCGAACAACATTGCGACGTTCTCCTCGTGGTGCTCGGGAACTTTAGCCGCATGAGAATCGGGAGCATCAATGAATTTGGCAGGGGCGAGCAAAGTCCCATAATCTTCCGAGTGCTGGTGAACCGCTGATCCCTCACCAGACTTTGCCACCATGGCATTTTCAAGAAGATATTCGACCACTTCCTGAGCAGTTTGGTCGGAGCCCTGGCTATGCATGCTGACAAAAATAAAGTCGAGAACATCATGAGGCCCCTGGCCGATCCACTGTAGTTGGATCAGGAATTTCGAAGCCTAACATCTTGTCCACCTTCTTATGCGTAGTTTGTTCAACCTGGTCGCCACCAATTCGAGTGCCCATCTGTCCATCAACATGAGGTGATCTTTCAGAACAAAGAAACCCACTTTGACAAGAGTGTAGGCGAGTTCCTAGTTGAAGTTTGACTAGAGGGATGCGCGGCGGGCTGATCAATTCACAATCAATAGAATTTCGGGATGCTCACAACTGCAATCTGTGGTTTCTACTTGCTCCTCTTTCTCTTGTGGCTTTTCTTCGGGTGAAGTTCTCGGCAGCATGGTGCGCGGGATGAGCGATTGCTTCAGGCTTTAAAAATGCGGTTCTCGTGGACTGAGGCAGAGCCGTCAACTTTACTACTAGATCAGCAACATAAAGTCTGAGATTTGGCCACTCTGGGGCTATTCCATCATAGACTTCTGAGCAAAGTCTCGGTCAAGTCTTGGGCCTGGTAGTAACCAGTCCCGACTAGCTGAGAGTCATCGCGCCCCTGTCCAGCCAGTACGCAGTGTTATCACGGACGCGCTTGTCGGAGACGCTCGGCCTGCACCCCGAGCCCATGGCGGTATCCTACATTGACTTTGCACGTTTTCTTCACTGTGCAAGCACACTTAAAGACGACATACCCCAACCTCAGCCTCACAAGGTTGTCTCTGTAATGACTGCACCCGACATTTTACCTCCAATAATCACTGCGCCTCTGAGCGACCCTTTCTATCAGAGACGCCATAGGAGACAGACAAAGAGGAGAATGCCCGAGCTGAAAAAAGTGAATCGGATGTAGACACCGACGACGTGCTGAATCCATAGGTGATGGAGTGGACGGAGGAGTGAGCGACAATGAAAGCGAGTAATTTGTTCTAGTTAGTGTTAATATGGAGTTGGGGACGAGATGAGGGAGGTGAAGTAACTCGAGGTTGTACAGGGCTGCTATATTCACGTCTCTGGTTCCCAAGGGCCTTGGCGTTATTGTGAAGGGTGCCATTGGCACGCTCAAGGGTGTCTTCTACAAACTTGATTTTATCGGAGAGCAGCATGTCTGGTGACAATGATCGCATGGATACGCTCTTCGCCTTGAGTATTTCACGAATGCTAACAAACTCGACATCAGAGAGCATGATGATTACATGGATGCCAGTTTTGATGCTACCATGCTCCCGTTTAGAAGGTGCGCTGGATGCATAGATCATACAGCGTGTCAAAATTATGGCAGTTTCAGTTTAAGCATTTCTAGGAATCAACAGTTAAGCGGATTTTCCATCATTAGTAGTGCAGATCAATCAGAAGCGCGGAACAATGATCGACTGTTAAGCGGAGTTCGGCAAGTGTGGAATGAGTTGAATGGCTGCCGTCATATGAGACCACGGAGGTCGGCGCAATGTCATTGCAGGATCGACATTAGGCTGACGAAGCTAAGGAGAGTTTAAGTCCGCGATGAGGTGTCGACAGATCACTGGCCGATCATAATAGATCGTAATCATCAAGCTTCGAAAGGCGGTGAGAATAACTCATAATTAGGCTATCGGTAGGATTACTCACCTCGTCATTGTAAGCCATAATAGTCCTCTTCAACTTGGATGTATCCACCCAAGTGACAAAGTCTTCCATATGTCTGAGCGGAGAGTTAGAGTGAGCAAAAAAAAAGGGGGGGGAGTAGTTAAAGGACGGACCTGGTGACAAGAAAGGCAGGATCGGTGATGGTATCAGGTCCAACACGGACGTGACCCTGCTCAATAAATTTGGTAGCCTTAAGATAGAGGTTAGATCGGAATGGAATATGTTGAGATGGACTTACTGCGCTGACTGTTTCTGCCAACTTGGACATGCACATGAAAACGGCAAGGCGTCGCCTGCAGAAAGCAGCGACAGTGAGCTTGTTGTCTACATCGCTCAATTTTGCTTGGGAGTTGAGGACGCCGATGTCATAGAGTTTTGAGAGGAGTTGTGACTCCATTGTAGAGCGAAATGGGTCCTGAGCGGGAAGGATTGATAGACGGTGTGCAAATGACCTAATAGCACCACATATCTTATTGTATCTGCGATATTGATTAAGAATGATGGTGTATGAAGGGTATTGAAAAGTTACTTGTGGTAATCTTCTCTATCCTGGATATGGTACCTACGCATGACCTTGATCTCACGAATGTTGGCATCTTGCTTCCACTGATTTGGATGAGGTTAATCTTGAATGAACATGACGAGGACGTACGTTTAAAAAGTCAACTTTCTTCAGTAATTTTTGTTCATGATACTTGAATTGCCTAACCATTGTGGTTGTATATAAAAAAAACCAGTTTGGTTGTCTGTTTATTGAACTTACCACGTGGATACTGAAGGCTGCGTGTGAGAGTGGGCGCTGTAGGTAAGATTCAAACTTGACCAACTCGACTCGTCCCCCGACGCTTTCTCTTTATCTACTACGAGTTCAACTCAACTCCCTCTTTCAACTCATAACCCAATATCATTTTTCCTCGCGTCCCCTCCTTCATAACTGACAAGTAATCCCGACATTGAGATTGTCTGTTGTCCTATTGTCAGACCATATCTTGCTCAAGCCCAATACCTTCTCTTTTTTTAGGTATCTCAGATCGCTAGTCCCTGCGCTAGATGTCTATGAACCGTTCAGACATGATTCATTCACAGAGCATGGCACAACTCTCCATGCCCATAAACCCCTCCCCTCACTTATTCCCAAATCAGTCACAGCCAGCTCAGCACCAACCTGCTCCAAATCATCTTGCACTCATGCACAATACCAATAACCTATCAATGAATACACTCGCTACAGGTTCGCAAGGCCAATCTCAAATCCCACACGCTGCCGTACCTCAAGATTTTCGTCGTCGTCAACAGATGCCGCACCAGCAACAACACCAGCAGCATCAGCAAGCACATAATCCCCAAATGAATCCCTCCGCAGTTGGCTCACCTGCTCCTTCTCATATGACCTCACTCCCCCAACACCCTCTGCAAGCAATGAATTTTTCCGGAACCATGATGTCCCAAGGTGCAAATAATATTCAGCAGGTCCGTAGAGTCACGTCCTATCCACAGGCGCTGAATCAGGCCAATCATGTCCCTGGTATACATCCCGGTCAACAAAATATGGGTGCATTACAGGCCATGAACCCACAAAACAACATGTCTGCTCACTTACGCCAGGCATCCGCTCAGCCCATGATGTCCCGAATACCGGGAAACATACCTGGTGGCTCAATGTCCCCCGAAATGTCTATCGCTCTCAATCGCTCCGCCAATCCCGGTGTTCCCCAAAATTCAATGCGTACTCCATCCTCTCAACCTCAGTTGATGCACAGCCTAGGACAACCAACTGGTCTTCCTCAGGCTGGAACACCGACTACAATACCCCCAAATGGGTTTTCACAGCCTATGCAGCATTCACATCATCCCCCTTCAATCACATCTTCATCCCCTCGACCTACCGGCCCTCCTCAAGGACACCCCACCAATATGATTATGGGTACGCCTGGTCCATCTCAAACACCCGCCACTCGTCCGATGAACCCGGGAGATGGAGTCTTCATGGGTATTCAGAATCCCCCATTCAACCCTGGCTTCGGCCCTGCAAGTAATCGAATACCATCTACCAACCCCTCCTTCACTCCCTTCGTGCCATCATCCACTCAGGGCGACATGGAAATGCAACAGCACATGACGGACGTCATCCCTAACCCAGGAAGCCGTGGATTCCTCACTCCCGCTCAACAATTCGATCATATGCAACAAGCTGATCCTGGCTTTAGCGGTAACTTTAATATGCCCACGCAAGTCAACGTCCCCCCTCGACCCCCATCCCATCCAACGTCCGCTGCACATCCTTCCATGCCACCTCGACAACCTCCACCTCCCCATCAACATTCCCCACGTCAATCCGATCCCATGGCGGGTCACGTACAACAGCAACCGCCAAGACCGCAGTCTCAACCTCAGGGTCCACCTGGAAGACCATCATCACAAGCTGGGCGATCGCAAACTCCGCGAGCGGCACACTCCCAGCTTCCGCCTTCAACATCTAGCAGTCTCCTTTCTTCTACTCGTATAACGCCCCTTCCGCAGGTACAGACATCTCCACATCAACAACGGCAGGCAACTCCAGGCCAACAGCCAATAGCTCCACGGCCACCACAATCGTCAACGAGTACTGCTGCTGCTGCACCTCCTGTTACGGCTGCGTCGTCCTCGGAGCCGGCGGCTCCCCCTCCCACTATCCCACGTCCTTTGTGAGTTATTCGGTTTGCTTATTTTGGCCTTACTGATCAACGATGATCCTTCGAAAGGATGGCTATGTCAGTCGGCCTTGGACAAGGTCTTGTCCGGTTACTTCAGTTTAGCGGGGCACTCTCATCGGAAAACCCCACTGTATGTTATTTCACCTCCATATCATTCCTCAGTCATGAATTTCCTGGCAGAAACACCAATTATCGCATTGGGAAAATGTTGTGAAAGACTACTTCACTGCCAATGCTATAATGAAATTTACGCTATGGAAAGACAACCAGCGGAACGAAGCGAAGCCTTTTGGTGGGTCACATTCTCAACCCATTTATTTTGGCTCATTCATTCATCCCGACATCAGAGATCGGCGTCCCTATCCTGCCTCGGTTTTTTCTTGTCACTACGCAATCTGGTGTGAAATCCATGACGCTCTCGTTAGATGGTGCACGAGAGCGACTTATATCGCAACATCGCGCAATAGTGGAGTGTGTTGCAGCTGTTTGGACATACCGATACACCAACGGGTACACCGTCACCCTCCGGGGCCCACTCACCGTTCACGTTCTCATCATCCATAATGTAACCACCCCCTCCTCACAACCATCGTCATACTCGCTCAAATTCGACCACCTGCAATTTGATGCGAATCACCACGAGAAATTCATCGCATTAGACTCCGTGATGGGTCATAGACAATCGGAGTCGCCGAAGACGCCACGTGGGCGGACTATACCTACGCCGAGTCCGAATGGTACGGTGATGCACCGAGTAGATGATGAGAGACTATGGGAAGAACCCAGAGTGATGATCGACCACGCGTCGATACCAGGAGAACCTGTGAACGCGTTTGGGATTCCACAAGCAACGATGCGATGTCTGGAGGTGTGCTGCTTGTTCGATTTTACGCTTCTATCTGTTGACGCGTGGCGTGCTAGTTGGCAGAGAGTGTCAGCCAGATGACCGACTTGATTACTTTCGCGAATGAGACAAAGCTAGGACCAATGGGTAAATTCGCTTTTTGTCGAAGATTCGGCACGGGTTTCGCTGACATGTGGTTTGGTTAGACGCTCTTGCAAAGTTGGCTGAGAAGCTACGAGAAGGTTCCCAGGGATTCCCTCACATGGGCATACCCGTAAACGCGTCCTTTCTGCCGTTTGCGAATATGAACGGGCTTGCCGCTTCGCCAGCGGTCACATTGTACCATGGCATATCTTCATCACCGTCAGTATCTCAATCTCATACAGGGCCTTCGGCGCACTCTCCTCAAAACGTCCCGCCTTCGGCTGATAATAACCCGCAAAAGCAGACCAGGCCCCCAACTGCATCTGGCACCGCACCACCCCCAAACTCATCGAATCCGGCCAATGCGCCCACACCTTCCCAATCTGGCTTGACTACGCCTTCGATGGCACCGGCCCCCCTCAAGCGCAAGAGCAATGATACCAACTCGCCCTCTCAGTCCAACGCTGAGCCTTCAAAAAAGACACGAAAGCTGACGGCGCAGAGACAGCAGCAGCGGTGATGTTAGTCTGGGATTTTTATTTGTTTGTTGTCGATTTGATTGTCTGCTGCTTTCGCATTACATGGTACTATAACCCGCTTCGATATCGATATTCTATCTTTGCTAGGGGATGTATCTTGCTGCACGCTCATTGTCGAGTACTAGTAGGATTTTGTTTTTTTCTTTTACATACTGTTTTACATATCATCTGTTATTTATAGCTTTCTGTATCATTACAATCACAAATTGTATGGCCTGGCCAGCGCACGTGCTCCTTTGAGTTCTCGGAACATCGATACGTATCGTATGCATGTAACTGGCTGGATATCAAAAATGCATTGTCCACAGGACATGCTCGATGAATTATATGATGCTATAACCAAATCACCATAAACTCTACACGTGAAAAAAGCCCCGCATGCCATGCTGTGTCATGACTCATGAATAGATAGGATCATGGCTGAAATCGCACTGATCGCCATATCTGCACCTGTTATTACGTTCAGTTCAAGTCTCACGACAATCATGGTTTGACGCTCGCCTTCCTTCTGCAAAAAAACTGCATGGTTTTCTTTTACTATTTCTATACGATCCGTCTTCTCCCCGTCCCCGACCACGGCCGCGACCGCGAAACTGACCCCTATCCGCCGTCGTCCACCGCCCGTGAGCAGCAGCACCGTTGTCAGAATATCCTCGACCGTATTCCGCCCCGTTGGCATTTGCCCAGTTCTGATCCCCACCATAAGCAGGCGGTGGCACAACACCGCCTCCAGACAACAATGCATGAGCCTGTTGCATCAGCTCCTGCACTTGTTCAGGGGCGATAGGTAATTGGGGGATGGCCGAAAGCAGCGCGGGATCAAAGCTCAACGGCTGCTGGATGCCCGATGCGCTGGGCACACCCATCGAATCAAAACCGCCCGATAATTGACCTACGAGATCAGCAACAGACGCAAGGTTTGGCTGAGGTACATCGGCTTCTCTCCAGAAGACGGTATCACACTCTGGCCCCACCGTCATGGTTCTCAAGTCCACGTCTATCTCGTCATCTCCGATCGACGTCGATGGCTCGCCAGCACTGTCAGGTATCTGCGCTTGCGACATATATAGTGCACCCAAAGCCGTTTGCTCACGCTCCTCCTGAGTTGTCTTTTCTATACTGTTCAGTCCGCGCGGTGGGGACAGTTCGAGATCGAGATCGAGGCCTACAGATGTTTATCAACTGATTATGACGATGAGAACGATGATTCATTGCTCACTTATTGGGTCCGTCCAATCGATAGCTTCCTCGAATAAGGGAGCATGTAGAGCAGCGCCCTCTCCCCGATCCAGATCGCGCAAACTGTGTGTAGTGTGAACACCCTATATGAACAAGACACAAGTATTCGCGACATCAATGTACTGTACGTCGTCATAAAAAATGGGAATAGAATGCTGACATCAACAGGATCACCATCGTACACAGCTCGCTCTATTAGCCGGATCGATTCTAGCTGACCATCAGGAGCCCAAGTCACAGATTTCCTCTTTGTTTTTCCAGAAGCCATAGTCAAGGGTGGCGTAATTGACACGGAAGCAGGTGGCGGTGTGGGCGTTGCTGGAGAGTCTCGTCGCCCCTTGCCCATAGACTTCAATGCCTCCTGGAATGGATCGATCGACGATGGTTGGGCAACATTGAGGTCAGGTTCCCTCTTGACAGGAACCGGAGCTTTCTTGAAGCTCGGTAGTTTCGCCTTTGGCTTCGGAGCAGAAAAAAACGACGAATCAGAACGCGCATCTTTGACGGCGATACCGAGCTTCGTCTCCTTTTTCACCGATGTTGGCTTCGAGCTGGACGTGCTAGGGGCTATCGCGACCTTCTTCGCGGGTGGTGGCGCTTTCGCAGATGGCAACTCGACAGGCTTACGCTTTTTAAGCTTCGAATCTGATAGGGATGGATTAGCGCTTGTCCATCAGTGCAACGAACTGACGTGACCCACCCTCAGGTTGAGTATTTTCTGCCTGCTTTTGGGCAGATTCGACCAACTGGCGCCATCTGCGTTCCAAGTTCGATGCCATGTCCTTGATAGCTGCCCATTTGGGTAACACCGAAATCAACAAAAGTTAGATACATGTAATTTTCGTTGACTCAAGCAAGTAGTAATAATACGATAGACACGCAAACTTTTGTTGCAAGGCCGAGATCGTACACGGTTCGCATAGTCTCTCCGGAGACTTGCATGAGTGGATATTTGTGAAACCAGACGCTCACCTGGAGCTGGAGGCTCCTTGACTAACTTGACAATAATCTTGCCTAGCTTTGAGGACTTGAGTGTATCGACGGTCAGGGGCAACCTGTCAATGATCTTTACACGGTATTAGGGCGAGATCGCAGGCTTGGCATGCGCAACATACATGGAGTAACGGCATTACGGTGTCAACCAAAGCACTGTCAGGCTTGGCGGTAGCAGCAGCTTTTAGCCATTCACGAGTAATATCCATCGCAGTAATATTTTCGGACCACGCTCGAAAATAATGATTGCCTGCATTATCCCTGATCTTGGTAAGGATTTCCATCCGTAGCGTCGGCTCGACTTCCTCGGAACCAAAGTCGTCAATATGATTAACAAGGGTGTTGATGGCGCGTGCACCACTGAAGGAGTTTGGCTGCAAAAGAGGTCGGATATCAGTAGTAAAGTTATCTTTTCGAGCCTGAATAGATATGGTCGGTGGTTGTGCGGGAGTAGTGGTGGAAGTCCCCGTCGTTGCTGTCGTGGAAGTCGAAGGCGTAGACGGCGATTGCATGTAGAAGGAAGACAGAGGACCCATCATGGTGGTGGTAGGTGAATGAAGAACATGTGGTGAAAGAGTGCCTTGAGACTGCGATGAAGGTTGATGCTGTGTTAAATGCGAGGAATAAAAATGCGGAGGAAGAGCATAGGAAGGATTAATGGATAAGGTAGGATGCTGATATTGATATTGTTGTCGTGGTTGGGATTGGGGATTGGGCTGAGCTGAATGGGTTGGAGACTGCGTATATTGTCGCGATGGTTCGGATGCAGATCCATTCATAGTGGTCAATACGGGACTGCATGAAGTGGGTGAGGAATGTTAGAGAGTATGACAGATGCTAAAAACGTACTCAATCATCATCATCGACTGTTGAGTTTGTGAGGGGGGCGACTGATGTTGGGAGGAGGAAGATTGAGAGGAAGGTGCAGAAGTCGAAGTTGCCCCATTCAGTGTGGAATAGTTTGACAATGGTAGATGAGTCGACTGGTTAGCCCAGGACATCGAGCCATAAGGTACGGCATTATAAGGGCCGGGAACAGAAGGCAAATAGAACGGTGTGAATGGACCGCCATAATACGCAGGTGGTGGAGAAATTGATGAAGAGGTTGAAGGACCTGTATATACAGATGGGGGGGCCAGAAATTCAAGATTTTGATTTGCTTGTTCTGAGTATTTGACGCTTACCCGCTAGGTCATAGTCGCTCAAATCGAGACTTGGCTGCGCAGTAGAGGCGCCAGTCGGACCACCTGCACCATTTGTAGTGGACGACTGTTCTTTCCAATCGTCGGTGGACGGTGTACCGCCCGTTAAATTCTGGGTCCAGCTTTGCGCATTCGAATACAAATCCATCAGGATTGTTTTTCTTCTTTTCTGGCGGTGGTTCGTTCTCAAGCGTTATTGGGTAACACTAAACGGCTTATTTCTGTGCAACGAGACGCAGGAAAAGCAGAGAAGAAATGTAGACAGTATACAAGCCTTCTATCACCTTTTTGCAGTGCGTTCTATGGCCTCAAAATGTCTGCGAGACCTGGCTCAGTGAGGGTGCGAGTGTCAGCCAAGTCGCCACTCAGACCACCCTCAATGTTCTTCTTTTTCAATCTCCGATATAATATATTTTCGGCAACTCGGCAAATGGGTTTTTTCGGGTGTTTTTCTTGTTATCCATCCAACCAACCAACCGTCCGTCATGACCGTTATTATACATTAACAGAGTCGACCAAGGATCCCCCTCCACATGGAGATCTTATCTTACGAGATGGGCACAAGCAAACCTATCTTCATACACGTGTACACCGCAGTGCTTCGACGGTCTAGTAAAAGAAAAGATAAGCCAAGAGCAGTATTCACTACTTGACTAACAACAAAAAGTCTTATCAATAATTTGAATGGGTCAACCATAAGGTTCGCTTGTAACAAATTTTAGACTTACCTTGAGTTGATCGATAGCTTACTCGATTCCTATTAGTTCAATCGTTTTCAATAGGATCGATAAACCTAATAGCCGTCAACAAACAAAAGCTTATAATTGCTTACAAGTGTCAACAAAACACTGTTGATTTTCACATTTTTTTTGAAACTTTTCCCTTGTCTTTTTCTCATAATCTCACTACCCTCTTTTCGAACGCATTATGCCACCAAAGGAAGAGCTTGACCTCGACGAGAAGAAAGCACAGGTCCGTCTTCTACTTCACATCTCCTCTCCCCTGCTTCGTGTCTGACGCGTTCTCCTATCTAGCTCGCGATCCAGTTCACCAATGCAGCACTTCAGTTCACTGCTCTCGCTGACG
Source organism: Rhizopogon vulgaris (assembly GCA_002995295.1). Taxonomy (NCBI): domain Eukaryota; kingdom Fungi; phylum Basidiomycota; class Agaricomycetes; order Boletales; family Rhizopogonaceae; genus Rhizopogon; species Rhizopogon vulgaris. The sequence continues at coordinate 71,838 of PVYP01006014.1, forward strand.
TGCTTTCCAAGGCTGTCACCGAAGTACCCATCGATGAAACTACTGTCGACAACCTATCTGAACTTTTGAACGCGGTAGTCGCGAAACCGTCGCGTAAGCGCAAGCTCGTCGCGCTTGAGCTTGGCGAGGATGGTCTTCCGAAAAAGAAGAAACGCGAAAGGAAACTCAAGGACCCAAATGCACCCAAGGGTCCTGCCTCTGCCTACATCCTCTTCCAGAATGATATTCGCGCCGCGTACAAGAAAGAACATCCAGAAATGACCAATAAGGAACTACTCAGACTCATTGGTGACCAGTGGAAGGGATTGGACGAAGGGAAGAAGGAGGTATGAAATTTTCTAAGTGTACCTACCTAATCATTGCTCATGCATCCCACCAGTTCTACCGTGACCAGCATAGCAAGGCGAAGAAGAAACACGACGTCGACCTTGCAGCCTATAACGCTCAAATCCCCGACGCCGCTCCTTCAGGTCCAAAGGACACTGAGAAGAAGAAAAAGAGGAAACAGAAAGATGAGTCTCCCGTTGTCGAAAAGGTTGCTCCTAAGACTACCAAGAAGGCTGTTGCTCCTGTACGTACGCTCCTTTGTGATAGTTCTTGCCTGTACTAACCTTGTTGAGTAGAAGGCAGCCAAGGCGCTTCCGAAATCTAAAGAGATCGTGGAAAGCTCAGCCTCTGAGGTAGAGGATGCTGCGTCGGAAGCAGAAGCTTCAGACGCAGAGTCGTCAGACGAGGAACCCGCACCGAAAGCTAAGGCGACCTCGGACGAGGAAGACAGCAGTGAAGAGGAATCTTCTGACGATGAAGTTCCTCCGCCTCCCCCAAAGAAGTCTAAAAAATGATCTCGTGATATGGCAAAGAGAGCCCCACCGTGAATTGGTTGATTCTGGTCTCTTCGTATCTTCGCTTTTTTCATTGTATGCTACATATCCTCCCCTATTCTACGTACATCGTATGGCTATTGGTTCTCGAGTACTATACAAACATATTTCATCGGGCCGTTGGTCGGATCGGGACTTACTGCGTGCCGTAAACACAGCAATCCTGTGCACTGATCACTAAGTTGGCTTTCGTGGCAGCCCGTGAGCGCGTGAGCCACAGATCTATCAGACACTATATAAGCACGGTCACCAGTCAGCGAGGTCAACCATAACCTTTGATTCTTTACCATGTCCACCCCTCCTCCTAATCCTGATAATAGGCCCCTTCCACCAGGTTGGATCCAGCAGTACAATTGGGAGTACGTCTTTCACAATCTTATCTATCCGCGATCAGCTTCCTGATCATCATAATCCAGTTATAAAGCTTGGTGTGTTCCACGTCCCAGCCAACTTCCTTGACACCCTCTCATCAATGCACGATCATATCTGTGATGCAGGTTTTATGTGAATGAACGCGAACAGCCTCCCCGATCGTCTTGGGAGCATCCGATGAGCCAGTCACAATATACTCCTCCCCCTGGGGCTCCTCCTGCCAATCGTGATTACAACTCATCTTCTTATGGCGCCGGCTACAATCAAGGACCCCCTTCCGGCGGCTACACGCCCTCCTACGATCGCCAAGGTGGCTATGGAGGCGGCAATGCGCCTCCTGGCGGGTATGGTGGTGCACCGGGTGGTGGATACCAGAGTTATCCACCCTCAGAATCTAGAGGTAAGAATACATGATCAGTTCACGGATATCTCAACAATCATATCGCCAGGCTTCTTTGGCAGGCCATCTCAGCCCCAGCAACCCGTCTATGCACAACAGCAAACCGCTCCGCCGCAGCGGAGTGGACCAGGAATGGGAACTGCACTGTTGGCTGGTAGGTCATGTGTACTGCTGCGCAGCACTGGCGAGTCTGATATTCGGATCAGGTGGTGCAGGTCTGGTGGGCGGAGCCCTCCTGATGGACGCTTTCGAGGATCATGAAGATCGTGAGGAAGAACAGGCCTATGACCAAGGCTACGATCAAGGCTATGATCAAGGTCAGTCTCTTCCCGCAATGTGCCATTTAGCTAAACATGCCCAACAGGGAACGATAACGGAGGTGACTGGTAAGCTACTTGGTCGGATAGCGCAAATTCATGTTCCGTATCATGGATTTGGGTTCGTGTGTTGCATCCCGGAGACTCGTTCATTTTTACTATGGTCCTTTTGTCGCCGAGGACCCACTCGATGGCGTTAAACATGTGTTGTATGTACTTGGTTTGTCACGAATTTGATTGAATGTGGTTGTAGGATCATCGCATAACGTCCCACACTGGATACTGAATATAGGACAACGATGAATTATATCATAAACAGGCACTTGATGATTACGAGAAACCGCTGAGATGTCACTCAAAAATCCCGTGGATCCGCGATGGTGATAGTTTGCCACAGAGCTCTACAGATCTGTGCTCAAATGAACACATTCATGCATATGCCTCGTCGCTAACTCGTACTTAATACTTCATGTTTTTCGTGCAATGCGGCGAGACCATCATGATCATTCTTC
>PVYP01006022.1:0-26061 GCA_002995295.1 Rhizopogon vulgaris
GCGGGACCGCCGTTAGAGACGTTGTATTTGATTCCGAAGTCATTGTTGGGGCCTCCGGGGTTGTGGCTCGCAGTAAGCAAGATACCACCGTCCGCCTTGTATTTGCGAATGACATTGGATGCTGCGGGCGTGGAGAGAATAGAATCCTTTCCAACGATGAATTTCTTCACCCCGTTAGCAGACCCGATCTTCAGGATAGTCTGAACGGTCTCTGGGGAGAAGTAACGACCATCGCCTCCGATGACGAGCGTCGCACCGTCAGCCTTGATGGAATCGAATATAGCTTGAATAAAGTTCTCAGTGTAATGCTGAGAAGGATTGTGTCATTTCTTAGGACTATCGCGGTGGAGTATCGCGTACCTCCTGCTGGAACACCTTCACCCTTCGGAATGCTGATTAGCATGCATATCATGGTGATCGACCTAGTAGATACCTCTTTCTGAGGCCGGATGTACCAGGCTTCTGCCCATCAAAAGGTTTGGTTGAGATCTCCTTGATTTGATAGCCCATCGATGTTTGACTTGTAGAGATGATCTCCAAACTGACAAGTGTATCCTCTTATATCAATGACGATGTGATTTTCATCACGTGTATCGAACCTGAACTTAAATGTAACGTAACACTAGTATTCCTGGCACTGCTGGAACGCTGAGCTTGCGCACGTTGCTCTCCGCCACGACGACAGTCTATAGTTCGTTGTATGTTTATTTTTTCGAGCGTCCCTCATTCGATTCTATGGTCATTGTTTTCGAATTGTTCATATTCTCTTGTCCCTTCGAGTCCCTGAGTCGGAGGAGCACCAGTCCTTGCCAACCTCCACTTAGGCACATACCAATCACCAACTATTGACAGATCCACAGCCTTTCTGTTACCCTTGCAGGTTCCTAGCCCTGGGCTGTCCCCCTTCATCTGCTCCCTACGACTCCCCTCATTCACCCACATTAAAGTCCGAAACGTTCCACTTTCCGAAACAGACTAATGGCATCAGAGACTTTCTATGTGTTTCCAACTTTCCATGCATTTCTATGTTATCTTTATGTCTAGAGCCTCCCCTTTTCTCCGGCCCACAGATCTTCTCCAAAGACCTCTGAGAACGATTTGCCAAGCTGCGGAAGCATATCTTGTGTTACCAAACCCCTCCCCTCAAGCTGGAACGCTCTTCTGCTACTGGTCCGGGTAACCATACTTCCACCAACAGCCGCCAACAGCGGGAGACGAGAAACCGGGATACTCCCATCACTATCCGCCAATGGGCATCAGCCGCGTCACATCGCCAAACGGAGAGAACTCACCCGAAGGCACCGTCCTCGTAACATTTCCCCCACGCAAGCATCGCACCGACCGTTCCGCTAAGAACATCGCCCTGCCCGCCGCACCGCTTCAACCCCCCTTCCACGTCCACTTCAACCACCTCCCTCAAGCGTTGCCGCTCTCCATCATCCTTGTCTAGTCCACTTACCTCAAGACTAGCTGCTTCACCCGTAGTATCGCTCGCGATTAAATCAATTGCACCTTTCTCCAGCACCACCACACCCCCAAGACATCTAGACAGTTCAGCAGCGCGCTCCTTGGCTGGTACGTCTGGAGAGATACCCGCCGACTCAGTCAGACGCCCGAACTCGACCACATTGGGAGTGAGCACTGCGCGGCGGTATCCTTTTACGAGGTGAAGATCTTCTTGGACCATCCACAGGGCATCAGCATCGAGGACGACAAACATAGCCCGCTCGCGAGCGATGGATAGGGCCATGCGGGCGTAGGACTGCATGTAGGCCTCACGGCCTAGTCCCGGTCCCATCACGAGGGCATGCAACCGAGAAAGCAGTGACCTGAGCGTTCCCTCCACTTTCGAGGGTTCTCTTATCACAATGAATCAGAACGAAGAACTGTGGAGCGTGTGAATGGAATGGACTCACGCTTCCTCGTCGAGAATAGGATGGACGATCAAGTCAGGGGAGTAGCTCTTGATAGCCTGAGCAGCTGTGGGTGCGCAGATGACATGCGAAAGATCTGCACCCTGGGTATAAGGAGCTTAGTGTGCGCTTTGCAAAACGTTGATACCCTTGAATGTACCGTACCAGTCGCAATGCGGATATGGCTGCGAAGAATGGTGCACCGGTGTAGCTGAAATACAGTCAACTCATACCCACTGGCAGAATTGCGGTCAACATTGATGATGCTCACTCGAAAGCTCCTCCGAGCACACCGACTCTGCCTAGGTAGGGATAGAGAGGTCACGGCCAATTGTCATGAAGGGATGAGTGGTCGTTACCTGATTGTCCTTTGTGCAAAGAGCCGTTGAGAGGAGGGATGATCTGCTTGATCTGCTCTATTAGAGCACGCGGTACGGGCATGATGATTGTAATAACACTTGATGGGCGGCACCAGTAGATAGGTGGGAAGCAATATCTGACGTCACGGGCTGATATCCCGAGTCAAGCATTATCATTTCCAGCGCCAACCAAACTTGCATGCATAAAGAAAGGAAGAAAAAATAAATCAATCTACGAACACCATCGAGTAATACAACCATACATGCAGAGAAAGCATCCTGCACAGACGCGACCACAGCGTGTCAACAATACAGTATACATCCATGTACAGCCAAAAGTAGTCAGTACGAGTAAGTGCGACGAGTCAAGCTATGCAAGCCATTAATTCTCAAGCCGAAGGGGGTACTATATGCGAAAATTGCAACAAAAAACATGTAGTATGGATGGATGATCTAAGTCCAAGGGTTGGGGTGATAATATGTACCAGAGAAGACATACTATGTAGAAAGCCAGGTCGAGGTTGAGAAGACGAACACCAACATAAAACCAAAGAGATGGGAAGATGAAGCACGAGCCAGACCTAAGCAGAGGACGAAATAAATTCCAAAATAGCGATTATAAGTAAATTTGTGATTAAGGGTCAAACTTGGGGAGGATGTTAGGGAATTGCGTGGCACGCTGTGCTCATGGCAGACACGTTGAAGTTAGAGTCACGGCGCAGCAACACTCGCCTGGGTTCCAGTATGCCAGAAAGAACCGATGAAGGCACCCGCATTTGACATGATCTCAACAGCACGCCCAACGAGCGGCCCAACGAGCGTCCCACCCTGCCGATCGTCACCCCTGGTAGGACTTCTCGACATACCAGTCGACAATTTGCGCTCATGCCGTGAAGAGGATGTGGCGGAAGAGGATTTCGGGGACGGAAAGGCGGAGCGCATGACAAGGACAGGAGAGTTGGCAGGTGTAGGTTGCCGTGAGATACGCTCTTGTTCCTCATTGATTGTCTGCGCTTGATTCGGTATGGCAGCAGGCGCAGAACCAGCTCCTGTCAGCTCCGTTCGCGTGTTGCATTGCGTATCCACAACAAGGCGAGGTGACGGGCGCGTCGTGGACACAGAAATAGCTGATATCGTTGACGAGTCAGAAGACGACGAGGACGTTGAGGTGCGCTTATTCTTTGGTTCAGGTTGTGGGGGTGGAACCGTAACCACAGCAGGCGGCTGCTGGTGCTCCGGGCTTAGACTCGTACCGGATCCTGCTCGACGCCCGACGCGTTCCCGACCGCGTTCCCCGAGGCGGCTAGCTCCCTCCCTTTCTCGGTCCCCACGCCCGCCTGCATAAGCGTTGCCCATTCCGATTCCGATTCCAAGTCCAAACGCACCATCAGGGCTGAGGCTTCCCATAGGGCTGTCCGCACCCTCATTCTCACGATCTGAGTAGGAAGATGTCCGGGTAATGCTGCGTCCTCGTGTCTGCGGCACCTCACTCTGTGAGGACAGCGTCGGTGACGATACAGACCGGCCACGAGGCATGCCCGCGTCAGGTGGTTGGAGCAGACCAGAGGAAGATGGCGGGTGCGACGAGTTGGTCCGGGGTACAGGAACCGCCGTGCTTTGGGGAGGCATTTGCACAGATATCAACGCAGGAGATGATGGTGTAGGAGACCTAGAGTGAGACTTTGATCTGGAACGCGATCTTGACCTGGACCGCAACATGCATTCTATAGGGGTATCCTCTGAGCTCACGACCACTTCAGGCCCTCCCAGATTACGAGCAACATGAACTGTCTTTACGACGTCTTGAGAGCAAAGCACACTCGGAAAGTCTCCGGCTTCAGCGTCAGCACGGCTGTGCTTGCCAAAGTACGTGCGGGTGTCCTCCTTAATTGGCGCATCATCTCGTGGACTGGGGGAGGCGACAAGAGAGTTTTCGAAAAATCGACCAGGCTGCAAGCTCCTGTGATAAGGCTCGGACATTATGTCGCCTGTATGATCCGTGTCTGCGTCGTCGCAAATATAGCTCGGGGGAACGTATACAAGCTCCACAGGTGAGTCCTGCGCACCGTAGGAATACCACTTGTCACTTGTTGAGGGATGAGGATAAGAGTGGGAGTGGACGTAGGGGTAGTGTTCGTCCTCTTCTGCTCGAGTTTTCAAGATGGTGGGTGCAATGAGCGCAATAGTAACAAGCTCCTTGTCCGTACTACATGTTCGCATGAGGGCATTAGCGCTGGGCCGCCTACGGTGAAATGAAGAGTCATTAATAGTCGGGCGATGATGCGAATATGATGCGGAGCGAGCTTTGGGTGGGCGAGACTGGGAGGAAGAAGACGAGGCAGAAGAAGAAGAATGCGAGGAAGAGCGTGCAGGTAGTGAGGGTGCAGTGCTAGGATGTCTAACGCGCATCTCAAGGACTTCATCTTCGTCTTCTTCCGTGGAAGACGACAACGGGGAGGTATTCTGTGGCGGAGGGGAAGACTGTGGATGTGACGGATGTGAAGGAGCACTAGCACTCGGAGAATAGGAAGCGTGGGAATGTGACTGTGAATGAAGGTGGTCGTCTTCATCTCCGAAAAGAAGCTCATCCGCTTCATCGATGATAATCCCATCTTCAGAGTCTTCGTCATATCTGCGAGAAAAAAAGTGACCGAGGGGAAATAAGTACTGTCTCTAAGGGAACAACCGGATACTGACCCGTCGTCATCGGCGCCATATCCTTCGCCATATCTCGAATCCACGGCTTTGGAATGGGGATACTCGACATTCCACATCGTGCGCTTCTTCTTTGGCTTCTCAATCGCGATGCATTGTTCCACGAACGTGTTGAAGCTTATATGTTTCCGCTTTTGGCCAGGTACAATCACAGCATCGGATGAGGACCCCTGCGGTGAGGTGGGGGGTTTCTCACTTGTGACTGAAAGACCAGATGCGATGATCCGCGGTGGTGAATCGCGTCTGAAGGTACGACTTGGTCCCCAGCGGGAAATATGCGTATCGCTCTTAGTGTGCATAAGGAGTGGCCGCTTGATTATCTCTGGGACGCCAGGACCCGTCAGGTGCTTCGGAGGCTCGTGATCCGAATGTACGCGGAGTAGCTCATCCTCATCCGAATCAGGGGGGCTAAACATAGGGGAAGAAGGTAGGTCGGACGTTAGTAGTTCCATAATGGAACGGTGCTTGAGAATGGGCTTTGTTGCGGGCGGGGATGAAGGCATCATAGGGAGATCGAGAGCGGCAGCTGTGTTGGGTGAAGGCTTGGGAGTGGGGGTGAGGGCGGGGTAATCTGCTGTGTGAAGGGGACCGTATAGCCACGTAACATCAGAGTCTTTCAGCCTAGAGGTAAATAAAAATTAAAAAAAGTTGTTAGCGTCAGATTTGAGTCACATCAAAAGTATCAAGCCGGGTAAAGGGGTATCGTAAACGGTGGGGAAAAAAGACGACATGCAAGACCCAGTGGAGGAACTTTGGATGGTCATATAAATGTGTCTGATATGATACGGGGCTCATGAAAATTGAGAGGGTCGTGGCGACGATCAAAAATGAAAAGGTAGTACATAAAAGCAAGCGAGGAGGTCATGGAAATAAGGGGAAGATCCGAAACTCACCAATTAAGGGTTTCGGGGCTAACAGTGCTGAGGTTGTTGCGCTGTTTCCACCAAGTACGCCAGGAAGCGTTCTCTAGTCTGATTCCATTCGCGATTTCGTTCTTTAAGCGGGTCATGCTACGCCACGAACGCCAAACATCTTCTTCTCTCCATTCGTGGGAGAGGTAGTCGACTTGGCCACGGGGAAGGTCTGATACGGCAGTATCATCAGGTATGGCACTTACAGACCCCAGTAAAACTGGGAGATAATTGGCCATGAAGAGTTTGGGGGAGGATAAGGAGATGCGTTAGTCGAAGGATGATGGAATGACACTGAAGTTAAAGAGAAAAATGAGTAGCCGATGAAGGACAACGAAAATGAATCGATGGTTGACGCGAGTTTGGAGGAATAGGTGGAGATGGAAAGAATTACGACAAGGACAGATTAAAAAGGATCACTGTGAAAGTAAGGTCCGACAGGAGCTGTGAATTAACTAGCACAGCGAATTTGTTGGCAAATATACATACCAAATCACCCGGTCAATGCCAATGGACAAAGTTCTATCACACCGGTTCCGTCAAATACCACCAATCCTCATTTCCTGCATTTTTGTGTGGTAAGAGGGCAGAGAAAAATTTTTTGATCTAGGCCAACAAGCACGCCGTGCCACAAGATTCAAGGGGGTCTCTTTGGGGTCTCTCGTTCCGATTCTTCCGATCCTCTTTTCCACGACCCGGTAGAGGCCGCCCCGGCTTGACGGCTCTCTTCGATACTTGATTTTATGTCGTTGATCATAAATGTAGATTTGATGTCCATGTGTTTCAATGCCATCTCCAGCAGCTCCAGCTCCTTAGGACCAACAACGATCGATAATCTATGCTCCAACATCAAATTAAATCACCAGGTTTCTCCCAAAATGTCTTTTTTTTTAAAAATCATTCGTCCCTACCCCGCATTACCCCACATTTATAACTTTTCAACAAACGCCCTTCTCGTGATTCTCTCCCTTTCTGCTGGCACCCCAAAAAATCGCTGTACTTGGCCAGCTTGTTTGCAAGTGACTCCGCAAGGCGGTGTCCTCCGGGCTCCCGCCACCCTTCTCTGGTCTAGTGTTGCCTAATCCCGCGCTTCCCGTGCTCTGGGAGCTCCCGTTGGCAGCTGTAATCGCTTCCGCAGTACTAATGGAGTGCGCCGGGGTCTGCCAGGGTCTGCCCACTGCACACTCGCCTGCGTGTCTAATATGCTCCGCCCGAACGCTGTTTGACCAAGTCAGTCCAGGATTCCCCCCGATTAACCGTGAGCGCCCGTATAAGCGCCTTTAATATTACCGGAACTTTGCAGACCGTCGCCAGTCCTTGCGATGCCCTTGGACCCCGTTATCTCACCCCACGTAACCCCACACCCTTAATTGTATCCATAAGTGCCATCATCCTTGGAGTTTATCTTTTCTTGTCAATCATTGCCAATTACTCACCACAATTGTGCAAGTAATGGCTTGGTGAAGCGCCCCGATTCATTTTCCCTCGGGCTGAACAATGCACGGCCGTGCGCTTAGGATGCAGACCATCGCTGACCACATTTTACACTACTCTGCCCACGCCCCATTTTCTCGTGACTCAGATCTGGTCCAGGCACCATTCTCCAGCATTCTCCCATACAGCAGGGAATAAAGCAAGCCACCAAGGTATGAAATTCACCGTATTTCACCCATATTTTCTTCTGGATCTCGTGATCCGGACGGCGACCACTGTGCAACGCGCAGATAAAAATCAATTTTTGTATTACGCAAACGAACATTAATGCCATTAAGCGCGTTGCGGTAGGCTTCCTCCCAGGCTCGTCGTTTCACGTGGCACACCCCTGTGGCCTCTGCGCAGTAGTGCGCAGTATGTACGCATGCTCTCAGACAACCGTTCGGAACCGTGGAAGCAACGATTCCTGACATCCCATGTCCACAAGAATAATTTTTATACATACCACCTCGACCACGAGTTCGCCAACAAATGTCTTTACCTCTCTTGGCCTGAAAATCCTAGGGCTGATAAACGATCACGACGATCGTGGCTAAATGATAACGGGTACATTACTGGTCCTGCCAGTGGTACAACTGTTTTGGCTACCCCATTCGTTCGAACCCGTGGACCCGAGTACAGGGCGCGTGGGTCGCGAAATTATCAGCAATTCTGCCTCACGGGATGACATAACCATATGGACGTGTCCGTTATTGGTACTTGCCGTTGCGGGATATGATAATGTATCCCTTGGCTAGTTCACTTCTTCTTTGTTTGTCGCTCTGACTCAGATCTCAAGTTTGAGCATTGTTTTAAAAGCAGAAATATCTTTAAAAGCAGAAATATCGCAGATCTACATCTTTTTCGATGCTTACCAATGGGTCTCAAGAGGAAGAAGAAAAAGGTTTCAAATCTCAGTTGCCATCGGGACGTCAAAAAATATTTATCAGGAGCAATATGCAAAACTCTTCTGGATATCTTTGCTAACCGATGACCTAGACCTTATACCCTGCTAGTGGAGTATGTACTTGGTGTCGTCGTGTCATGTTGCTCAAATGATCAGCGATCAGCGGATTTAACGACCAAGTGGTTGTGGAGAAGGCGAAATGTCTGACTCTAGTAAGGCAAGGGAGGTCGCCGACTTCCGTGACGTGAACTGCAAAGAGTGATAGCCTCCCTGACCGCAATGCAGATCCCACAGTATCGCATGTTGTCACTGATGAGATCTACGTGACCGGTGCCGGTGACCGGTGACTGGTGAGGATGTTACATATGAGTACATTATTACTGGTCTGCACACTGAGGCATTTTCACTGACTCGTAAATGAAAGAAGTTGATGGTGTGCAAAAACTGACATGAATTAAATGATGACTTGGAGGCTCTAGAAGTCGCAAGCAAACGTCCTCAGCGATGAGTAATCGGACTCAAACGTACATATGGTTCTAACTTCTAAGTTCTCGCTGTATGGAGGTGACTGATATCCGCGGCTGTATTCTCATTGAGACAGATCAGCCAAGTCGAAACCAATATTACGATCATAGATAGGAGCGGCTTCTAGTAGAGTGCGTGATGATCGACTTTGAACTAGGTGCAACTTGCAAGGAAGATCATGAGGGTTCAAACGTGCTCAAGGGAATGCGTCTTACCAGTGGACTCAGACTCAAATCATGATATCCAAAGTCTGAGTGGTTTGGTCGTTTGGAGCAATAGTAGTGGCTCATCTGCTTCGCTATGAATCGTCGAATGGGCACAGTTACAACTTGTTGGCACAGACGAACTGGTTACTGCGCACTTGCACCTGCTGTCGAATGTGGAAACCGAGACTAACTCGCTTCATGCGAGTAAAGCGAAGCGAGCCCGACGTCGCCTAGAAGCTGCTTTGTTTCACTGACGGACGCAATGACTGGTGGTGCTAGCATCGCCCTCCATCAACCATGGCATTCATCGTTGCGGAGTTCGAGGGTCAAATAGAAGGTAGAGTCAAGGCGTGCGGCTGTACATGATGGACTTTTATGGATATCGTGATGTTATATGCTGCGGTACTCCGACTCAGTGCTTACCTACCTTCAACGTTGTACAAGCCAGTACAAACGAACTTGCTACTGGTCTCCCAGAGACTCCCATCCTCACGACATGCACGGCGCTCACGAAATATTACCGTCAGATTTTGATTCCCTCAACATATCTCTTGATTCACGCCCTCCTCCTGGCTTGCAGACTCCAGCTATCCCATCCATAACTGAAGCTCGAAATCCATGGTCAGAAGAGCAGTTTAAGTTGGAATTAAGGCCTGCGCAAACCCCAGACCCAGCAGCGATTACCGCTGAACCATCTATCTTCAATGCACCAGGGGACAACGACACTGACGACATCGAAGTGCGTGTTAGCAGAGATACTCTGACTCAATTCGATCCTCTTACGAATGAAGACGAACTGAATGCGCATCAAGCATGGGCCAACTCAGAAGGACATCCACCACTTCCCCGAATTGAATCCCGCCCTAGCAGTCGAGCGCACTCCAGGTCTGGTTTGAAGGATACTCAACGTGATACCCCTCCCTCCAGGTCTAACTCACCATCTCTGCAGCCCTTGTCTTCATCCCCTTCATCATTCCCCTCACTCGCCGCAATCGCTCGCACTTTCTCCATCCCTAGCATGAATAGAACGCGTCCTCGGCCCCTGTCAATGGACGCGGCGAAACCCATTGCAACTCCATCTCCTGCAACAGTGGCTTCCTTTGCACAACAGCAATCTCAGTCTCCTGCCCCATCTCCTCTTTCCAAGCAGGTCCCTCTTCCATCCGATGACACATTCTTGAAGAGCCAAAGCGCACCAGACACGCGGTCCGTAACCCCAGCTACTGCCTCGCCATCTGGTGCAGAATCTCCACGCAAGGATAAGGATCCTTCTTTTAACTTTCAGAAGTTCCTCGACCAGATGAAGTCTAGGGGTGCAGAACCTCTTGGTAAATACGTGCGATCGTACGTCTCATGACCTCCCTCACTCTACTACAAGCTCATATCACCGTCCTTCTTTACTCTGCAGGTTTCTCAGCAATTTCACTAAGCGGACGTTTACCGTCGGTGACCAGATCAAGATAATCAATGACTTCCTCAGCGTACGCTGCCTTCGACTGTATCACAACTAAGATAATAAATTTTATCAGTTCATTGCCACGAAAATGCGTGAAACAGACATCTGGAGAAATGCGACGGACGAAGAATTTGACAACGCAATGGAGGGAATGGAGAAACTAGTGATGAATCGGCTTTATGAATACACTTATTCGCCCTGTCTTCCTCTCCTTACTCCACCTCGCCCCGTCACGACCGATGACCTCGAACGTGATCGTGTGTTGTCGCAACGGATTGCGCTATTTGGCTGGCTACGACCTCAACATCTTGATATACCTGAGCTCGAATCCGATGACAGCAGTGGAAATGGAATCACTGGGTTTCTAGACTTCGCTCAACAGGGTAAGTTGTGTTCTTCCTCTTACAAGTTTGCTAAATTCTGAAGATGGAAATGGCAGAACTTTGCAAAGTGAATCATTACAAAGCTCCAAGGGACAAACTCATCTGTATTCTGAATAGCTGCAAGATCATCTTTGGTTGATGCCCTTTCGCCCTCCATCTCAGCACCATGCTCACAATTTTCGGGTGCTATCCAGGTTTAATACGACATTTACGCAAAGACGAAGGTGCAGACTCTTTCGTGCCGATCTTGATTTATGTTGTCTTGAAAGCAAGTCCCGAGCATCTGCTTTCGAATGTCGAGTACGTACAATTTACCCAGCAGGTCCTCGAAACTTAGATAACCCTATCAAGGTTTATTAATCGCTTTCGCAATCCTGCAAAGTTGCAGAGTGAGGCAGGCTACTATCTCTCGAGCCTCGTCAGTCCATGCGACTGTTGTCAATTACGCGTGCTAATGCTTGCTCAGATGGGCGCTGTGCAATTCATTGAAAACATGGATCATACCTCCCTCTCAAATATATCTCAGGAAGAGTTTGAAAGGTTTGTGTAATCTGTTCCTGGCCCGTGATTCATACTCACTCTTCCAACAGAAATGTAGAAGCAGCAATCCAAACACTCCCTCCATCACTCCCTTCTTCTCCAGTCACTTCTCAAGAAACTCCGAGTGGGCCTCCGCCTTTATCTCCGCACGCGGGAGAAGAGTCTGCACAACCACTCGCCCTCGCTGTCCCATCAGCAGCGCAGAACCTCACAATCGGTGAGGATGCTCGGAAGTTATTGCAGAAAACAGGGGATGCAGTATCAAAGCCTCTTGGTGCCATCAGTCGTATATTTAGCGAGGCTCTAGATGAGAGGATGGGCTACCTTCCTGGACCCTTTGCACCCTTTGAGCTGGGCAGAGAACAGAGGGACAAGCACTGGTCACATCCTGACCAAGTCGCTCAGTTCTCTGGTGGTTCCAATTCACCTACGAGTATTGAAGGACTTCAGGCACCCTTGCAGACACCTTACAAGCCCCGTGTTCGGCGTCCGTCCCCTGTCCCAACTCCACCCAACTCCACAGGGTCACCATACACAGCTGACGAGACACTTGCACTTCCACCTGGATCTTCCCAACCATTGCAACCTCCCAATGCCATACCACAGCACCTTCAACCACCCTTTGCAGGCCACCAGATTTCTCGTACACCCACTCCCTCGCTCGACTTGACTGCTGTTCAAGCAGAAATTGATCGCTCGCATGCGCAAGCGAGCGCTGCTGCTCGTGCAACCCTAGCCCAGATTTTTCCAGGAGTCGACCCAGAGGTACGCGACTGGGTACTGGAGGCCAATGGTGGGGATTTGGGCAAGAGCATAGAGGGGCTGTTGGAGATGTCTGGTGGATCATGAATTCGAAGAAACACGAGATGTCCGCGTTGACCGAGTCGCCGAAGATCTTAAGCTGGAGAAAAGAAAAGATGCGATTGGAATCTGGATCTTACCCGCGGTCAAGTGAGGAGAATCCACCGCATGCAATGAATCATGATCCAAGTCGAGCCTGCGAGCTCCGTGTGTCCCACGTCTGTTAAGGTGATACATACAGGTCTCAGACTTCAATGCCCGAACGAGAAGCCTGGGCTAATACACTGAAGGGCGTCTGTTTCAATTTAGTTTCGCTTTGTGCGCCCGGCTTGATGGCGTTTGATATGGGCTTGAATTATCTTATCTGGAAGGACCCAAGGGCTTTTTTTTCTTCCATCCATCTCCTGCGCACCTTCAGTCTACCTCAGTGGGATCGATACCCCTTATTAATATTTCGCCGCTGTCAATACCGCCAGGGAGTGACTAAATACTCACCACCGCTGGCATTGACGCCAGGGGTCACCGACCAGCAAGCTATAAATTGTGAACGAGTACGACGTAGCTGCGGTGGCGCCACTCGACAGGACTGTGAGAGTGCTGTCTCAATCGTCGCCTTATTTATGGACACGCGTGCGCGTTCCGGCGGATCGGAGCAAACGATGTTGCTGCGGTGGCTAATACCAGCCCCGACATCCTCTCGACATCGCCGGTCATGGCATACCGTGTTTCCTGCAAGATTCTCTACGTGTTTGACCGCTGGCGGCTGGACTGATAAACTTCTTTCATACCGGGTTCAATGTGTTTGAACTTTGCGTGCTTTCCCGAGTCGCACGCCGGTGATACATGTTTTTATATTTGGAACTGCCCGTCTTAATGATCCGACCACTGGCATTGAGAGTGTGTGTCGTGTTTCTCAGTATCTTACGGTCGCGAACCACATCAAATCGACGAAACTCAGTCTAAAGGCCTGGGGTAAACCGAGGTTCCTCAAAGGCTTCCCACCCAACTCCTCCAAGGCACGATCGATATAACTGACTCTCCTTTTTTGAAGAGGCACAGGAACTCCTGCCAGTACAAGTTTGCGCTTACAACCCGTCATCCCCAGCGGTTAGGCGGTAAGCGGTATTAATGGCTGCAACATGCATGTTTTGATCGGCTTGGCATTTGAAATCCTTAAATTTTCCGAATCATGATTATGCGGAACTCCTTCCTGTTCCTTGGAACCTCTCGAACGACTTACAACCGTTGTCTCATGTTGCATGTTTCGAACGGCTTTGAATTTGAAATCCTTATATTTCCCCATCATGATCATGTTTCCCCCCGGACCGCTCAAACGACTTACAACCGTGTCTCAAGCGACTCGGGGGATCTTTTTGTCGCCCTCGTACTGAGCCTTCGTAAGGATTCGCTGAGTGAGATCTACAATACTACTGAGGCTTGAGCAGTGTCGGAGTACATTTAACATTAATTATGCGTACATAGGGGGTTGATCCGTGTGTATCTAGGAACGTCATTTCGAAGCATCACAGCCACTGGCATCGATTGCGAAGTCAGTGTTGTCCCGATCCCCACACCTGCCCCACACCTTGGGAGCCTCGAGTATCCAGGAACAAGAAAATTAGTCCAGTCTGGTAAGCTTGTCTCACCTAGCCAGGTCTAGCCGCCTGTGGGTTCCAAGTTGGAGCTCACAGTAATATCGCAATTGCCTGGCAGGAACTGGCAGTGGCAGGCCAATCGTTTCACTGCCATCCGTCAACCAAGTCATCGAAGGTTCTGCCTCGTGATTTGGCAAAAATGGAATGCCACGGTTACCCCACTTTATGGGGGAGATGGTCGCACGCGCGGCGCCTGTTCACCTGTCACGGAGAAATGTATTTAGCCAGGACAGTAGTTGATGTTTTTATCTTACT
Source organism: Rhizopogon vulgaris (assembly GCA_002995295.1). Lineage (NCBI taxonomy): Eukaryota > Fungi > Basidiomycota > Agaricomycetes > Boletales > Rhizopogonaceae > Rhizopogon > Rhizopogon vulgaris. The sequence goes on from PVYP01006022.1 coordinate 14,100, forward strand.
ACCCCGCATCCTCCAGTTACCCCCCTCCGTCGATTGAATACCCATGACGTCTCCAGAATTGTCTTCGCCTTCCTCCTCACACAGTCTTTCCGAGAAGGGTGATATTGCCCATGTCGAAGATGGCAAGGTCGCTCCCGATTCTCAGCTCTACAACCCTCATGTTGATGTTTCGGGTATCAATGAGCGCGCGTTGATGCGGAAGGTTGACTTGCGGACTGTACCGTGGTTATCTTTTTTGTATCTCCTTTGCTTCCTCGACAGAACTAGCATCGGAAATGCAAAGGTGAGAAAACATGCACCCCCTAGGATGACCTCATGGAACTTACTTGTTCGTAGTTGTATAGCATGGAGACAAATTTGGGGTTGACCGACAACCAGTACTTGTTATGCCTGACGGTTTTCTTCTTCTCTTACGCGTTATTCGAGGTGAGTTTGTCCTTGGGGGGTCAATGGACCTAAGCTGAACTGCTTCTGTAGGTGCCCTCGAACATTGTCTTGAAGCGTCTAAAGCCATCCGTGTGGTTATCAGTGCTCATGCTTCTTTGGGGTGTTATGATGGTTCGTGATATTTTTGCCACTTTCCACATTCGATGACACTAATCCTCTGTCCCCGTAGACCGTGCAGGGTCTAGTGCATGACTTCAGTGGCTTAATGGGTTAGTACATTTCGTTGTTTAGTGAGGTCGGATACAATTGAACGCTTTAAAATAGTGATGCGATGGATGCTCGGAATGTTCGAGGCTGGCCTTTTTCCGGGGGTTACTTATTATCTCTCTTGGTACGTCTAAGCTTCCAGGAGCCAATACATTTTCTGACGCGCGGGCCCTGCAGTTGGTACAAGCGTTCAGAGTTCGGTATTCGTGCCGCTATATTCTTCTCGGCTGCAACCATCTCAGGGGCGTTCGGTGGCCTTCTCGCTGTATGTGCCTGTTACAAACGACAAATGTTATTCTAATTTTTTTTCTTGTACAATACAGGCCGGTATATCCAAGATGGATGGTGTTGGTGGAAAGCCTGCATGGGCATGGATCTTTATTTTAGAAGGTCTTGTCACTATCGTGGCCGGCGCCCTTTCCTTTTGGATTATCGTGGACTTCCCGGACAATGCAACATTCCTTAATGAGGCCGAGCGAACAGTTATTATCCGCCGCCTGCAGGGTGATGCCCAGTTTAGTGCTGCTGGAGAGAAGATGAGCTGGCGACACATCAAAAAAGCAATGACTGAATGGAAGACCTACCTTTGCAGTACGTTCACCCTGACTCCTCAACATACCTCCACTAACAAGTCGTCTTCCAGTGATAGTATACGCGGGAGTGGATATGCCGTTGTACGCGTTCGCCCTGTTCTTGCCGAGTATCATCAACGAAGTAAGTTCATGCGCTCCCTATTCAGTGACATCTATTGACCTTCATGGCACAGCTTGGTATGCCCCCGCACTCTTTGTACCGATTCACTGACTGACTGGCCCCAGGGTATGCTGCAACACCTGCGAATCTACTCACCGTCCCCGTTTATGCGCTCGCATGTATTTCTACTTGTCTCGTCGGCTTCTTTGCTGACCGGTACGGCAACCGCGGAATGTTTAACTTGTGCGTTGTCTTCTGCCATTCATTTTCTATCCGATGTGGTTGCTCACCATATCTTTCTTTGTGTTTACAGCGCTCTACTTTCAATCGGTATGTTTGCATGTTGTGTCTTCATGGTAACCAATCCTCATACAATTTGACAGCTGCTGTTGGCTACATTATCTTAATCTCCTCACGCAACGCTACGTTGTCATATTTAGCTGTATTTTTAGCTGCCTGGTAAGTCGGCGCTGCAATAATCTCTTCAGAGTCTGACAAATTACATTGCAGTGGTATCTACCCTTGTATTCCCAACACAGTGTGAGTGTGATCGCCTATTTTTCTTACCGTTTGACTGAGTGTGAATAGCGCTTGGATGTCTAACAATGTGGAGGGATCCTACAAGCGTAGTGTGTCTCTTGCGATGGTCATCAGCTGGTGAGTTACGTTCTAGAGCACGTGATGTGCTGCTGACATCACGTCAGGGGGAACTTGCAAGGCGCCATTAGTTCCAACGTTTACCGTGCAAACCAGAAGCCCTGGTACCCATTAGGTCACGGTCTTGTGCTGATGTACATCGGAATTGGTCTCATCACTACGATCTGTTTCATATTCATGCTTAAACGGGAGAACGCCCGTCGGGACCGCGGAGAGCGCGATGAAATCATCGAAGGACGTGAGGGGGGCTTTGAAGTCAACGGTCGTTTTGCATCCGTGGACGATGCGAGGAGAGAGAAGGGAGACGAGTGGAGTGGCTACAGGTACACTCTCTGAAAACTTGCATTGCAGCCAATATCACCGGTCCGTTGAATTCTTTACACTATTTGTTCTATTGTACGCAGGATGGGGGTGTGCGGAAAATGAATGTAAGAATATATCGTTTAAACGCCGTGGTTTTACAACTGGTTCCATTGTCTCGTGAGTTCCGCGTTGAACATTCCTGTGAAAAGGCACTCGGAAGAAGTCTTAATCTAGCAGTTAGCGACGTAAAGTATATCTATAACTATACTAGTGTAAGTCTCGACAGCCAAGAGAAAGTGTAATCACGTCGAGGAGGAGTTATGTACTAGCTGCCAGCAGAAGCTGTAGTCGAAACTAATTTGAATCGGACTGTAAGTGGACTAGTATACCGTCCGCTTAGCCGTTACACCAAAAGGCAGTGTTACTGAACAGTTATCAGCTTTTCGCAGCATGCTTACACGGACCTTGGCAAGCAAGAGTTCTATGGGTCTGAACACTTCGAGAAGTTGCTTAAGTGCGATCAGAAAGCTCAAATAATAATAACTCGCGCTCCTGAATTAGTATATACAGTTGACTTGTAACTTGTAAACGTTGAGTTGTGCTGACCCGGTGGTGGGCCCCATGCGGAGGCTCGGCAGTACGGTAAGTACACATGGATGTGCTTCAAGTTGGTCCCACGAGAACGACAACCGAGATTATTTTTTCTTGAAATCACATCAACCGACTGACGGTCCGCAGTTCGTATATTAAATGCCAAGAGTTCATTTTCACCCTCGGATCCACTCTATTGCACTACTTTACATTTTCGCTTTTCAACTTCTGTGCAGCTGAATCAGTGAGCAGGTTTCTAGAATAGCGAAAATAATAGCACTAGGCCAGATCACAGGATCAAGAGAATATTAGATGATGAGAGCCGTTCTTGAATCAGAAATTCGATGAAAACAACGGGCGTCTTCCCAACTTGTTGTGTCAGTAATTTACCGCCTAAGTCCGCACCTGCCCTAAACTCTGTACATTGCCACAAACCCTTATAATTAAAGCCTAGAAAGGGCTCAGCGCGTCTCTTCACGCGTCCTTCACTCCTTGTACTTACTCCTCCATTATCCTCCGTGTATACCCCATATCTTTTATCTGTTTTATTAGCAAAAATGGGTCGTCCTCTCTACTCTAAAACTCTCCAGGCCGAGCCTATCATCAGAGAGCCAGAGCCTTCCTGCCCATACCAAAACTGGTCATATGTCAATGCTTTTGACCCGGACTCTGATGAGTTCTTCGAGAACGACCAGGCAGTCTACGAGGCCTTCGTTGACCACGTCGCCTTAGAACAATCTGAGGAAGAAGATGAGGTGGAGGATAGAGACATGGTAGTCATCAGAATGGGCAATGCCAGCCCTATCTCCAGCGAGGATAGCCTTAGCGACCGCGATAGTCCAATGGCTGTTGGCGCTGATGACCCAGCCCAGTATATCGCGCAGGCTTACCGCAGGCACAGAGCGGAGGCGGAAGCACCCGTCCGAGTTAACCTCGCGACACGTGGCATTCCTGATGAAGTCCATAGAGACGCATCAGTCGAATCGGTTATCTCTTCTTCAAGAGATAATGTGGAAACACTAGACTTTCCTCAACAGCCAATGCCCACCACCGCGCATGCAGACGTTGCTTCCCAGGCCATACATATTCGATCTCAAGATGAATCGCCGCTTCCGCCGCCTAGCGCACCCATCCCTGTTCCACGCTCCCAGCGCTCTGCCTCGGTTGAAGACTTCATTATTCCCTCATTCTACCACCAAAATTCACCTATGACGCCCCCGCGGCACTCTGCATTTCCTCGGTTTTCCCCGTCGCCACCTCTAACGGTCTCACCCCGTATTTACACATGGACATCCCGTCGCCAGGCGTATTCATCCACCGGAACGAGTCCTTTCACTAACACTAACGCACGACTCTCTCACGCCCATCTTTCCCCCGCACTCGTCCGCGTCCACGGCGTCATGATTTAACGCACATCCTTCCTAATCCCTTCCAACACACCTCCTTTTCTCATTTTGACAGGGCGTTTCCACTGAACAACCTACATGATCTTTATCCTTTTTCTTATACACATCTAATCCAGTATTACTTATGCACTATATACAACGATGCACGTACCATCCTGTGCTTTTTATAGTTGCTGTATAGCGATGGTGACATAGATTAGAACTGGTTTTCTGAATTCATCCGCTTTCAACATTGTACATCTCAGAGGCTTGCAGGACATTGATTCGGTGCCATTACACCTTCTCATCAAATCAGCCCCATCTCGCGTCCCATCGTCCAATACTCTCGGCAAGCACAAATGTGCCGTTTTTTCCTGGTCCGAGAATGAGACAGCTGGTATCTTCTGCATCGGGTCTTGGCGCTCGGAGAGGTGCATCTTGCGAGGCCGTGTCCAAAGAAGCTTCGGGTGCCAAGAAAAGAAGAGGGATGACGCCAACAGGTGACGTACCATAACCATGCCTCGTGATTGCAACGAACGCACGTTGATCAGTCATGGATGCCGAATACGATCTGCGCGAATAATCAATAACTCTCAAATAACGATCGAGTTTTCAAATTGTCTAACGTCACCGTGTCAAGAGTGTGTTGGATGAATGAAGGGTGCAGGAAACCCGTCCATGTTATGCATGTCACGTCGCCAATATGTGAAGGAGCGGGAGGTTCGTAGACGGCGACGTATGGGTCCACACGGTCGTTTGCTTTGAGTCTGGGATATTTCTTTGGTTAAGATAGCTTGGAAAAAAAGTAGCAGCACAGGACATCGTCGAACCTTTGGGCTCCTAAGCAGGCCATGCCCACCCATTCAAACAGGTCACCGATACGCTCATCCCAATCCTCTGTGCTTTCCTCAGGCAAGGGAGCGAGAGTCGGGACTGGAACAAGTACTTCGGTAGAACGACATATTTGAGGTTGTACGTTGACTACTTCGTCACGGTGCGACTCAGAAGCACCGCACTGCATGTCTCAAATCCCAGCACAATCAGCTGTCCCACATCCCATGACATGAACTCCAGAAAAACATACATTCACAATAGAGAACTTCCCATTTCCCGGGTCCGTTTTCTCTGAGCTCGTCCCAGAGCTTCAGAGCCGTTTTCTGCCTCGCACGTACGGCGGCAGACTCGGTTTCTTGCCTTAACGGTATGCGCATCACTACGCTAGGTCTCGATCACTTCTTTTTCGCGCATGATCCATAAACCCTGAATGGCGACGTACCGTACTGTTCTGGACACCCTTTGAAGGGGAGTCTCTTCCCAACGAGGCCGAGCTGCTCGTACAGAGACTTTGAGACGCAGAGCGTGAGGACGCCTCTAGGGTCGATGCACCATGTATCATCGCACTCGGAGGTGGATGGAAGTGCGATGATATTGCTGCAGAACCAACCGGTTTCAGTGTTTCTATCGCGCCATTTGGAACGTGCGCATACCCGTCTGCACTACTGGAGGCAAAATCAAGAAACTCTGATAGCGTGCAGCGCTTTTTACAGTGTGTGGGTTGCACAGACGTCAGCGCCTTTTCAAGATCATCGGATGCGGGGAAGACGATGTCGAGCTGAGGTGATGTCAAGGATTTCACTTTCAAGAAAAACTATTAATAGTACCTGCTGGGTGAAAAGGTGTGCTGCAGCCAGTCGATCTAGTTGAGTAGATGGCAAACTACCATTCGTTAACATCACTCTCGAACTTGGTGCCATCGGAGTGTTTGACGATCGGAAAGTTCGTAGGTGATGAAAAATACAGGTGCAGGATTGTTGTTTAGATCAGAATTCGGGAAATCACTAATGATCGAATTCTTCTATAGGTTTGGGTAAGGGAGAGTCTAGTCAACTTGTACCCCTCTCTTCACCTAGTCGTCTAAGCAAGTCCGCGAGCTATCTTATTGTACGATTCAGGCCACCAATAACGACATTGTCGATCAATCTAGTCTTCCCCACCCATAGCGCACCGCTCACAATCACGGGTATATCTCCAGTCAACTGACTGTTCGAGGACACGTCTAAAATGTCGAACGTCGCCGAATCATTCATCTCAATATAATCTAGTCGCATATCCACTCCATCAAGAACAGCCTGCTTCTTGACTTGGTCGATGACAGCTACCGCTTTTAAGATGCACTGATCTTTGCATTCGCCGTTCGACCATGCCGACTCGGCGTATCGAAGGGCCTTGAAAAGCACAGGTGCAACTCTCCGCTCATTTGCAGAGAGATATACATTTCTCGACGATAAAGCTAGGCCATCAATCGGGTCGCGGGAGGTGGGGACAATATGGACGTGGTCCGGTTCGGGGTTCGGGAGAAGTAAGTCCTTGCAGAGTCTCCGAAGAAGTAAGGCTTGCTGGATATCTTTCTGGCCGAAATATGCATTCGTGGGCTGTAACCTTCATCAAGCTAAGTCATGTCTGGCGGAGAGAACTTCTCACCTGGACTGCATTGAATAGCTTAGTGACAACTGTCGCGACGCCTCGGAAAAAGGTTGGCCTGCTTGCGCCTTCCATCTGGTGTCCGTATCCCTTGACCTCAACGAATGTGCCCTTCTGTGCTGATATATCCTGGCTTATGCCTGATGGATACATGTCTTGGACTTGTGGAAGAAATACAGCAGAGGCTTTCCTGACTGCCTCGCCCACAGTGACCTGCTGTGCGGTAATGAGCTCCAGGTCTCTCGGTAGGGTACGAGGATAGGTGGCAAGGTCTTCATGCGGGGCAAATTGAGCTGGGTTCACGAAGATGGAAAGAACTGTGAGGTCGTTTTCAGCCAGAGACTTTTGGACTGAATCGTCCGATGCCGAAGATTAGTAAGGAAGGTATTTATAAACGTATAGGATACTCACCGAGAGACAGATGGCCGTCGTGAATAGCTCCCATGGTGGGCACAAAACCCACAGATTTTCTCTCTTCAAAGGCTTTCTGCCGCCATTGTCTGTACGACGCGACAGATGTCAGAAGGGGGATGGGTGATGGTGGAAGCGAGGCAGTTGACATTGATCGATGCAGGAGTCGAGGGACTACAGACGCCTGGGTAACTGAACGCCACATACATACGCAGAAAATTCAGAAGAAAAAAACGCTCAAGTCAACTATGAATCAGCTGATTGAGAGGGCTTGTGGTCATGGTACAAAATAAAGTCAGATCCTGCAAATTTTTGATCTCATCTAGGGGTGATTACTAAGCTTCCACTCAAGAAGAGTCATAATCTTCTTCTCTCCTCTAACCATCTTCCCATTGTCAAACGATCCCCTATTCATGAATCCGTTCTTCTCAAAAACACGGTTACTGCCAATGTTCCCTACAAAAGTGTGCGCGACAACATGGCGAGCTCCCATTCTAGGAATCGCCCAAGCGCTCATCAAGAGACCTACAGCCGCAGTCATGTTGCCCCTACCGTGGTGACTCGCAGCAAGCCAGTCTAACCCACACAAAAGCGCGATGAATATCAGCCGTCATATGAGCAGAAAACCACTTACCACCCATGACAAACTGGATTGTTGGGTCACCTGCTTGTTTTCGCGCATTCTCTTCTTGCATCTGTTTCCGTTCCACTTCATCTAGCACTTCCTCGAATGGTCCTCTTCTGAACTGTAGATCTCCTATAAGAACATCTGTGCCATCCTCTTTGACCTCCCTAAGGTACCGCACGGGGCTGGCATCCACGAACTGAAGTGGTCCATTAGGGAAATTCTCCTCACACTTCTCCAGATACTCCAAGATAGCACCCGATTGCTCCGTTACGGACTGGACCCAGAAGTCTGCGTGTTCTTGTAGATAGGGCACTGGGGGTCCCTCTATCCATTTGTGAATGGTCGGATCATTCATGTGCTGCATAATTACAGATTGATCCCCCTCTCGAGGTGGGGTGATAATGATGTTCTGGTGGGGTGTTGGAAGGCGGAGGAATGGTTCCCCAGTGTGGGGGTTAACCTCCAGTGGATGGAGCTGACTCTGTGGTATCATCCTGTGAATGAGTGTCCGGAATCTGCAGTTGAAAGCTTTACGCGGGTGGAGGGAGTCAAAGTGTATGCCACCCGAGTCATGTACAAAGTTGCGGATAAGCAAACTCGACAAATCTGGACATGATCAAAGACTGGGGCTTGCATAAATGACCGAGAACCCATTTTTAGTGCAGAGTGTTGATTGGGAACCAAATCAACCGATTTGCACGAACAGGATTTTGAAAAACCAGTGTATTTTCACTGCCTGAGTTCATATCTAGCCTCGGTTCGGTCCAAAAAAATCACCTTGGGCGGCTACCAAAACTGTAGTTCGAAAGGCGAAATCATTTCAAGATCACATACGGACGGCTAACTTAGGAGTCCTCGGACACGGGTTTCAGTGTGTTTGGCCTGAGACTCTAGAGAAGAGGCATTTGTTTGACAGCGCGGCTGTGTCAATGTGTGGCACGGCGTCAAAGCTTTTATGATAATACCTGAGATGGCAATCGGTTTAGCACACACACCAACCCTCTCCAGATAGTGAAGATAATCCACCTTGTTCGCGATCATAGAGATGGTTAGTACGCTTACTACTATCAGACGAACTCAGGAATCAGGTCGAAGTTACATTAATGCTCCAGCTACTTAACACAACCTCGTAATGCTGACAGGAGAAAACCCAAGCAGTGATGAATATGGCGTATCACGGATAACCAGACCGGTGTACCGTGGTCGTATAACCTGGACGTACGGTAGTGGGGATTTTGAAGCCTTACTATATCTACTACGACGGTGCCAAAGCCAAAGATAAAATTAATAGAACCATTTAGGATCAAGATCCAAGTACTAAACGACTCAGACTCGAAGTTAGGTTAGATCTAGTGTAAATACACACCTGTATGTAGTAAGAAGTCCAGAACTATAACAGTAGTGACCCACAATAATCGCAATCCCGACGAATTCAACTTAGACGTCACTTCGTCGGTGGTCGGGAACTACTTCTATCATGATCGCTCCAAGGCCTCAGCCAGATCAGACTACAGCGGTGGGCAAGCTGCCCACTCTGAATGCAGAAGTGACCGAGACATCCAGATTACTCCTTCTGCCCCCGGAACTACTGTTAGAGAATTTCCGTTATCTAGATCATCAGTCTATCTTGCGGTGTTCCTCCGTAAGCATACCACGTCCTTCGCTTCCTGGCGTCCTCGACCTTAACCATCTTCATCGCCTTGCAGGTCTGCCGTGAGTTAAAGCGGGTTATTGATTCCTCCGTGGAGCTCCAGTATCGTATCGAGCTCGCTCTCGATTGTATGCTCGATGGCCCTCCAAGCAAAATCACCGTTGCAGAACGTCTGGAACAACTGAGGGATTTACGTCGTGCATGGACCTTGTTTGAGTGGAAGAAAGAGATCCGGGTACTCATGTCTGGTTTATGCCAGGCGTACGAGCTCGTAGCAGGTGTGTTTGCGAAGACGTCCTCTTCGGGTGGCATTTTCAGTCACTTTGGTTCTCGGCACTTCGTCTCCACCTTGCTGCCATCATCATCCGATCCTGGCCACACGATGATTCGAGACGATTTGGGAATTCCAATCAAAGATTTTGCGATCGACCCCACACAGGACCTTATCGCGCTGGTAAAAATCGATGAAGAGTAGTGGGTCATCGTGTTTCCGTGTTACAGTGCACAGGGGACTGATGTGTGTTTAATGCAGCGCGCATGAATCTGGTTACGTAGAAGTGTACATTCGTACAATCTCCTCCAATGTCCGGCATCCCGCAGCCGCATTTCCTATGCTACGCACCTTCACCTCCTTCCCTATGAACAGCGCATTCATACAGATCGTGGATGATGTTATTGGAATGATGTTTTGGACAGAGGTCGATGGTGGTCGTATCGCTATCTGGAGCTGGAAGACGGGGAAAGTACTCGTGGTAAGCACTTGCCAGTGGTTATATCACACCAAGCAAGTTGCTCACATCCTACATTGGTTTCGTAGGACCTTGGTGTCGTCCACTTGCCCCCAAATATCAGCGACTTTTCTTTCATTTCTAGTCGTGCCTATATGGTCACGCGAGGGGTGGGTGGAGGCGCCATCCAAGTATTCACATTTGGCGAGGACGAGAATGAGGTCGTCCATATTGCGGACTTGTTACTCCCTCCCCTGCAATCACGCACCCATATCGTGCACAGCAGTATCCACACCGGTCCCTTCGTGGCAAATTGTCCTTCTGGTGCACCTTTCTGGACGAATCAGGAAGAGCGAATGTATGTCCTTTCGGTGCAATATATTCAGGTGGACCCGGATGCCCCTGGCGCTAGGCCGAGATTTTGCCTCTTCTTTAAGAATAGCACTCCTCTCGAATATATACGGAAACATAGCGAACAAAGACCAGAAAGCCCCTTCGAGGTGCCTTGGGAGGATTGGGGTCCACAAGGGACCCGTATGCTCCATCATCAAGTTCTATATCAGTGGCTAAGGTGGAGAAGCTCTAAAATCCCCTCCTAGTGCGATGCACACTGATGACTCTCGAAATAGATACGTTCATGGCCATCGGGTGGTCTTTCCCGTACCGTCTGGCAGCGTGTACCAAATGCAAGTGTTGGACTTTAATATACGCAAAAGCGAGCGGCATGCCTTCGCTCCCCAGCCGGACTCGAAAGCCACTATCGAGGTCGTTGATTACCCCTCGGTAATCTCGTCAGATAACATATTTCTTGAGCCTATTGAGACGAGTCTGCCCTATCGTGTGTGTCGAAGGGAAGAGCTGCAAGGTTTCTCGGGCGTCATGGTTGATGAACGAAGATTGATTGGTTTGAAGGTAAGACTCTGTCGCCCTGCTACGGAATATGCCATCTAATGCCGATGGTCTGTCTGGTTCAGAACCCTTCGTTTACTGATGGTGATATGAAGGATCTGCATATTTTCGCGTTTTGAATGGACATGATTTAATTCATTGCTGTATCTTGTACTTGTTGTGTACTATCAAGATAAGTGTTATTCATAATTTGACCTCGGTTTACGAAAATGTAGATCAGGAAAAGTGGCGAAAGAAATGCAATGTGATGACCGCTTCAATGAAAATAATCTTTTCAGGATCACCAGTGTTCGGGGCTCCTTACATGGTGTACGAGATATGATGAACGACATCAAGTGATATGACATGGGGATTTGGTACGAGGACCTTTGTATACATGAGAGTTGTATGCTCAAACTCCGAGTCGTTAGGTTAAGTTAACGAGTGAAGACAGTCATAAAGTGTAACCGAATCATGTATGCAGAAAGCAGTGAGGCAAGAACCTGGAGCGGGTCATATGCGTGCTCAAACTTGAGGCCGTTATACTGTTACATTCAGAGTTTTCTCGGTGATCGAGGGAGCAAATCGGGTCCAGCCTAGCACAACCTCGTAACGCTGACAGGCTTGGAGGAATGACATATATCGTACCGTGAGTCTCGCTTTTCATTGGCCTGCAGTTAGTGGAGCCCCCTTTGGGTCTGCTGCCATTTCCGCCCTCCCTCGGATTGCAGCCAGGCTTTCCCTCCCTGGGTGTGTAGCCAGTCTCGCCCTCCCTGACTCTGCAGCCAGCTCCGCCCACCCTGCATCTGCAGCCAGTTCTGCCCTGCCCGGATCTGCAGCCAGCCTCGTCCTCCCTGACTCTGCAGCCAGCTCCACCCACCCTGCATCCGCA
>PVYP01006029.1:11210-22166 GCA_002995295.1 Rhizopogon vulgaris
ATTCTCAGCCCGGGTTTAACAATGCCGATAAGTTACAAAATCGTGCGCTGCGGCCGCATCGGTCTTGAAATCCGCGCTTTGCCATTGTCGGGCTCCGAGTTGCCGGTATGCACTAAATCCAACAGGAAGGATTAAGTACATTCAGCATTATGACTATTTGTTGTAAGTGGCTATTCGAGATCAGAGGACTTGCCGATAGCTCGCCGGAACCTCGAGTATTCTCGATAGAAATCTGCTGCGGGAGCCCCTATTATCACCTCATGCTCATCATGTGGACACTAAGGAAGCAGTAATTTCGTCCTTGACCGTAGTCAGGTGAGCTCAGGTGGCTTCAATGCGGTATAGTACAAAAAATCTTTTGCCATCGATAATCTTGTCGCATCTATCCTTATCCTCAGTGAGCAGCAAGTCATGTCTAGGTAAGCGTTTCCATTTTCTTTCGATCAAGGAATGCTGCTGCTGCTGCTAGAATGTAACGCTGAATATGACCCATAGTCCCATATTCCCTGTCCAATCTGCATCTCCTCTCGGTAAATTGGGTATTGAAGCTGCCCTCGAGGCTGCCGCAGACCCGTCCATCAAACCAAAGCCCAAGATCTTTGAGGAGTTCGCGCTAATTGATCGCGTCGGGCTGGTCTCCGGAGCGAATAGAGGCCTTGGCCTGGAGATGGCTCTTGCTTGCTGCGAAGCTGGCGCACGTGTCGTGTATTGCTTCGATCTTCCAGAAAAGCCATCGGATGAGTGGGTCGCAAGCAGAGATTACGTCGCGAAGCTAGGGAACAACTCTCGGCTGGAGTATTTCAGTGCGGACGTAACTGACCAGGAGGCGCTTTGGAAGAAGGCGGAGGAGATTGGCGATAAAGAGGGAAGGATGGACTTTTGCGTGGCTGCAGCGGGGATTCTCAGGTCCCACACGAACTGTTTGGAATACCCAGCGCAGGAGTTCAGAGATGTGGGTGGGCCGTCAGTGGAAGTCTTGCATACAGTTAACTCCGATTTCCAGGTCCTCGAAGTCAACACCACCGGTGTCCTTTTCACCGCGCAGGCTGCTGGCAAACAGATGGTTCGGTTCGGAAACGGTGGCAGTATCATCCTTATCGCATCAATGTCAGGCAGTATCACCAATAGAGTACGCCCCACCCCCCTGCAATAACTGTTACAAGCATGCTGGCATTCTGACCCTATTTAGGACCATGCCTGGGTCTCGTACAATAGCTCTAAATCAGCCGTCCTTCAGATGGCACGTAGCATGGCTTGCGAACTCGGGGAAAAGAAGATTCGTGTTAACTCGTTGTCTCCAGGACATATTTACACCAGGTTTGTTTCACGATTACTTACACCTTAAAGATGGATAATGACTCGTAATAGTATGACCGCAGCATTCCTGGACAAACAACCGCAACTGTTCGATAAGTGGTCTAGCATGAACCCTCTGGGGCGACTCGGACGTCCGGACGAGTTGCGTGGGGTAGTGACGTGGCTAGCATCTGACGCGTCAACGTTTTGCACGGGTAGCGAGTACGTTGTCGCATTTTCTTCCTGGTGGTCAAGCTAACTGGGAAAAAATAGCATTATCGTCAGCGGCGGTCACCATTCGTGGTAGTGGAATGCTCAAGGGTTGTAGGACTTAGGAACGAAAGAGTTGTCATAACTGTACCATCGTAAGAGTCGAAGACCGGTGTTCAATTCACTGTCAGGGTAAACAACATACATCGAGATTGTAGAACATGCATGTGGCATGAGTGTGGATGATCGACTGATATGTTGAAGAGCCGTTGATTGCCTCGAGGAATGCTGCAGGTAGGAATGTAGCAAAGTCTCAGGGGCCATTCCTTCCATACATGTAATCGGAGCACCGTGGATTGTGTAGGGACGATGCGTGGTATACGGCTGGAGCGGTTATTGGCGTTGTTCCCAGGCGGGCTGCGGAGAAGTAAAGCGATAAAGAGCAAAAGTATGTGCCTTGGAGAAGGTTTGGGGTGCGAACCAACAAACAGGTTTGCTGGCGTGAACTGAACGTCGCAGGTCTAATTTAATAGATTATATAATTAGTGAGCCGCTGGTGAACCGTAACTCGAGGATAAGATGAGAGCGATGACTACACGTTTGGGTGGTGGATTGCCCGAGTAACCGGCCAGTCAGAATTCGGCGCGCTACTGAAATGTTAAGATGATGAGGATGCGCACATCTAGTTAGGATGGGGTTTAAATCTGTGACAGGGACGAGAAGCAGCTAGAGCGATGATCGGTCAATATGTGTGCACTGCGGTGGCTGCCAGCATGAGGTGGGTAATAAAGGCGTATTGAAGTTTGCCATGCTCGTAGTTGTTTTCCTGCATATAATGGTAGTCGTCGTCGTTGACGATGTCGGTGGTGGTCAAAGGTGAAAAGGCTGTGATTGTGTTGTGACAATAATAATTAAATTTGTGACAATGTACTAAACTGGATTTAGATCTTGATCGGCGCAGCAAGTGGACTGACTGCGGATTCTTGAATGCGCAGTGGACAAGAAAACGGAGCGAACCAAATGCTCACACAACAACGTCCACACCTGCTTTTCATACTATAGGCGCGATTTCTTCTTCTTCTTCTCCCTCCTCCTCCTCTCTACAATCTTTTTACCAGCAGTAGCCGGTCATGGATTCAACACATGACCAGCCAAAGCCGTCAAGGAGGGTAAGGGACAAAGATCACGCTCAGCCAACTGATTTAGCTGAGCGTATGATCGCCTTTCAACGAAGAAATGCCGCGTATGTTTTTATTCAATCGCTCTCTACTCTAATTTTTATTCAATTCGTAGTGCAACTCGTCCACGAGAACGCCCTGAGCGACCTCTACCAAATTCCCCCCCTCTTTCCCGCAGTCCCCCCGTAGCAACATCACCACGAAAGACCCAATTATCACCCCATATCGTCGCCTCCTGCTCAGCAGAAGCAGATCCAGAGGACTTTTCACGACGCCTCAAAATATCCTCCCCTTCTCGCCCGCAGCATCATTCAAAGCAGCCGCAGCCTCAACAGGGCAAACTTTTTAACCCATACACCGACCCCATTCCTATGAGACGCACTGCGGAACCTGAATCAGTTTCAGATGCTACCAGCAGCTCCTCCCCACCTCGTAACACACCCACCACTCATCATAGAGACCCACCCACTAATCGCCAGTTATTCGACCACCGCAAAGACGATCCGGTAAGATTTGCTGTCTCAGTTCTTGCTCGTCCTCCATCAAACGGTGGCCGACCTACACCTACATCCAAGTCTTCCGGAGATTACGTTTCAGCATCATCGACTTCTTCGTATGCCCATTCGATGACTTCGAGCTTCACGCTTTCTTCTGGCACCACAGATAACTCTTCCGCTTCATCCGCATTATTTGATGGGAAGCCCCGCGAGGATCCCAGTAACAACGCCTTCGCAGTCCAGCTGAAAAAGCTGTACCGCAGTATATCCGCTCTTGAGAATAAGATCCTTAATGAAGATGCCGATGACCATTCAGATGAAGGTCGTGTTCTTCTCCAAGGCCGGGGTCGCGAAGTCAGTGACGAAGACCTCCAGCAACAAAAATGGATGAAGTTGATCGTCGACCATAAGCGGTATGTTAGTTCCCGCTTTTGGTTTTTATGTGATTGATTCGAGGGTGTGCAGACTCGCTGAGATGATGCATAATCTCATGGAAATTTCTCTCGCCCCGAGCGTTCCGGCTTCGCTCCGCGTCATTCCTACAAAGTACAACATTATCATCCGCCTATGGTCTCATGCATTCCATAAACTGCTCGAGGCCTTGAGACGTGCCTCGTTTTCCTCGCCGCTCGCTCTTGAACATCTTCAAGACTTCATTTACTATGCTTACACTTTCTATACTGGTCTTCTCGAGGAACCTACCCTGCGCTCGTTCCGATCTGGCTGGCTCGAAGCCCTTGGCGATCTCGCGCGCTATAGGATGGCAGTCGCCGCAATGGTCACGAACAACCAATTGAAAGGCTCAGCACTTACCACAGACGCTGTGTCTAAAGCAGCTGCGGCATCTAAAGATGATGAACCAGTCGCAGCCAAGACCAAATCGCAAATGAGCGTCAAATCGTCTTCTGATCGCCTTGCTGCACGGATAGATGAATCGCCTAGCCCAAGCGTTGGCATTGTCGCCGCCCGGATGATGGACGTTGAGCCAGAGAAGCAGCGGTGGCGAAGCATCGCCAAGGAGTGGTATGCGCAGGGCCTAGCCGATACCCCCGGTACAGGCAAGTTACACCATCATCTCGGTTTGCTGAGCCGTGAAGTCGACAATGAGGAACTACGCGCCGTCTATCACTTTGTGAAGAGGTTCGATTTCCCGCCGCTTCTACTCGCAGTATTACTGATTAGTCTCTCACCGCAGCATGACCACGCTCCACCCATTTTCTACCTCTCGGGAGTCCATCCTTCCCATCTGGTCCTCAAGCGCGCAATTACGGCGCTCGCAGCCTGACGCCCGCGTACCGGAGCTCTTCGTCCTTCTACACGGCATGTTGTTCACCAACATCCAACTCGACGACTTCTCACCTACCCTCGCTCGCTTCCTTGAGCGCATCGAAATCGAAGGCGCCGAGGAACGCGAATGGATTATGATGGCAGTCGTCAACATCAGTGCCATGCTCGAGTATGGTCGTCCGAGCGGCATGCTGCGCAAGGTTGGTGTTGTGAGTGCTCGTGAGGGCGGCCATAGCGGTGCTACTGTCAGAGTTGTTTCCAAGAAGACTCATGTTATGCCCGCACACCTTGAAGATGACGGCGATGAGAAGCAGATGGATGTGGACGACGAGACCTTCAAGGGTGATCCACAAGTGTCTCCAGCCTTATCCGACGCAAACGTACCTGCCGAACTTCCGGTTCCTTTAAAATTCGCGATGGAACTCGCATTCTCGATGCTCTCCCTTGTTCTTCGTAATCCAACGCGGAAGGCCTCGCCTTTTGCTCGTTCGACCTTGAACCCATACCTCTCAGTCATGCTCACCTTCTTAGCTACCGTTACGAAGCATGCTGACGCGCTTTCGGTACTGGAGCGTTCTATACCATGGCACGATCTTACCCAATTCTTCGCCACCATCCCCCGCAATATATTCAGCGTACAGGGCTTGAATATCCCAGCCAGTGGCAGCGAGCGATGGGCGATGCTCACGAGCGGGTGTGCGCCGCCGCTCCCGGAGGATTGGTGCCTCCGCGGAATGGAGTGGGTCGGCCGAAAGGTCTTCGAGCGTGGATATTGGAAAAGCGGAGAGGAGAGACGTGTTGAGGTTGATGTCCTTGACGTGGAGGAAGGCGGGCAGCTCACCGATGGCATCATCGAAGATGAGGATGATGAAGATGAGGGTCACTCCCGTGGAGAGAGTTCGCATGGGGAGACGAGCAAGCGGTGGACAAGGATTGTGCGATCTGCCATTTGCTTGTCGAGTGCTGTTGATGGGTTTATTTGGGTTGAGGGGACGCGAGAGTGGAGGGTCGAGGGGACGCTAGAAGCCAAAGTAAGGCGATGGCACGAAGAAGATCGGCTCGAGCGCGAGGCAGAGGAGCGGAGGCGCCATGGCCGCCGTTGGACCGATGATTCCATGGATATCGATGGGGCAGACGAAGACGCCGATGTCTTGTCAGAAGAGAGCGAGGACGACGAAGGTGATTCGGACCAAGTCAAGGCTCTTAAAGTAAGTTGCCTCGTGTTTGTGCGTCTAGAGTGTTATCTGATTCTGTTTATAGGCGCGCCGGAGGTACTTGCGGTCTCTTCTTGTTTCAGAACAGCGTGCACCCGCGCCCGTTCAGGTGTCCAAACAGCAGTCGCGCCCAGCCCGTTCCCGGAAAAATGCGTCGATGCCATCTCTGAACATCGTGCCTGGTTACACTATACTGGTGTTGGATACCAACGTTATTCTATCTTCTCTATCCGCTGTTGCGTCCATTATCGAGAGCCTTCGATGGACCGTTGTCCTGCCGGTGCCTGTCATAATGGAACTTGACGGTCTCGCCTCAAATCCGTCAAGGCTTGGCGAAGCGGCCCAAGAAGCCGTGGCCTATATCACATCGCACATCCGCTCGCATTCAACATCTCTCAAAGTCCAGACCTCGAAAGGCAACTACTTAATGTCTCTCAGCGTACGCATCGAGCAAGTCGATCTTACCATTGAAGATTCATGGGACCGCTGTATGGATGACCTGATCCTCAAAGCCGCAATTTGGCAAGATGAGCATTGGGTGGACCGTTCGGCACTGTTGAAGAATGCCCCCCCTGTGCGAGATGAGACCAATGCCGTCAAGGTGGTGTTACTGTCCCTTGATCGTCTCTGTAAGTGTATCGTGTCTTGATGTCAAGTACAACGGCTCATTTTGTGCGCAGTGCGTCTGAAAGCTCGTTCGCGGCAACTTGCAGCAGCTGGCGAGAAAGACCTTGCGGCTATCCTAGCATCAGGAACGTAGATCACTGACATGGCTCCATGAGCCTCGTCATGCGTTTCTGCATAGTTCTGGCGCGGCGGTTTGTCGGTTGGGCCTGAATTCCTCTTAGAAGGCCGTACGTCTAGGTGCCAAGGGTACCTTACGGCAAAACTCTGCATACTATGGCACGCCAAGAAGGGGTGCCAGTCGGTGTTGGCATACAGCGGTTTCCTCGAGTTTATCACATTATCATTTCTTGCACGCATACCTCTCATTGCATACATCCATACATACCTTGTTATCTTCATCTATTTGTCTCGTTTTATTAATGTGTTACTAGCAATCTACTGGGATGTGGTTTTTTTGGATCTGAATTGTGGTGTGACCGGCTCCTTTTCCGCATGCGATTGGAATGGCGTGTATCTATTTTTGTTACGGAACTTGAAATTCACGATCTACATATCTAGAGCTCGAACATCCTGGACTCCTGGGAACGCGTGTATTGGAGGAGCTGCAAAGACAGTTCAGCCAGATTATCAAAGGCGATCTTGCGAGCATACAGGCCTCTCCTTTTCGGCATTCGCGACGGATCGGAACCATGGTAGATATTGCGGCCAACAGCAAAAGCATATTCACCGCGGATCACGGTGCCTATGATGAGAAAATCTATACTCTAGGGGGTTCCCTAGTGTTCCGGGTCGATAATTCTCATCAGTCTGTGCAATCTGAGACACTCTATTGCAGTAGAAGCCCTGAAGATACACAGTGTATTGGATGGGCGACGCCATTTTTCTCGATGACGAATGTCGATCGAGCGGGTTCAACCACCCTATATACGTGACCTCCTTGAGTCACACTGGGTTCATACCACCGACTGCTGCGATGACGTGACAGGAACATGTAGACGTATCCCTCATCGTAATAAGACGAGTCAAACCCCGATATATAAGCATTGGTCAGTCAAGCCTGAGGACCGGAGTGTCATATCTCCCGACGGCCACTGGTGCGTGATGCGATATGCAACGCCGATTTCTCATTTTGCCGAGAGACTAGCCAGAATTATCCGCGAGGGTCCAGTGCTGATTCATACGGTGTCGCAGACTAAGAGCATCAGTAGTCGCCAAGGCCTGATACGGTTGTCATTTATCCATGCCGTACGAACCTCCTAGCGATAGTTGAGTGCGAAGAAAGAGCTCTATAAGGTATGATGCCGGAGCAGATAGATGCGGGTTTGACAGGAAGATACGAAAGAATTATTTACGTACCTCGTCATCCAGCAGTCCACGGCAGGCAATCACCTTCTGGGCTAAATACCGAGTGGGTACACGCAGTTGAACCGCATGTAGTCAGTCATCCTGCAGCCTCAGCTAGTGCTGGAGGGGAAGTTGGCTAATCGATCATTTGTTACTGTAGAAGCTCAACCACCTCATAAGCCTTAGGTTTGTTTGCATACGAGTGTCCTAGCCGAGCGGAGTAGGTGTATTTGCTGAACAAAGTCTGCAGTTCACTGACTGGTGTTGACCGCAGAGACCGACTATTTTCAAAACATGTCAGATGTTCAGTTCAACATAGTATTCTTATGCACCCATCGCATGTTTTGGAGGCGTGGTGATGTTGTCTGGATAATAGATATCATACTCCATTGGGGAAATCGTGCCGGTGTGGGGTTGGAGTTGTTTGAATCCATAAGACACCATATCTCTGGCCGGATTGTGGACAGACGAGGTGCAATCTCGCGGTAAGAGGGTAATTGCGTGAAGGAATGGACGCCGAAATGAGAAGATAAAAAGAATCCCCCATGATCCAACTGGAGGAAAGTTGTAGGCAGCGTTGCCTGTAACCAGCGGCGCAGGAGGACAAGTAGAAACAGGCTCTTTGCTGATAACCAAGGATTAAGGAGAGAGAAGCAGAATAACAATAAACACACCGTTTCCTGGGCTTCTGGATACTATGATACGGATCCGCTGTTTCGACTTGGACCCCACAAAGGGGTTTGTAAAAGTCCCCGTCACCTCCTTCATCACCTCCGTCGCCTGTTCCGTGTTATCATCTGAGCCCTCATCCGACGCCACGTCCGAGTCTTCCTCCATGTGCTCCTGTATCGCTGTGGAACTTGCCTGGTCTCCGCCTTACAGCGCGATGATGAGCCTAGCAATGTGAAGAAAGCTGTCTCGAACGTAAACGTCGGAGATCCGAAAACCTCATTTCATGACACTTCTCCACCACCCGGAAACTGGAGGGTGTTCTCTTCGCGCCAGGCTTGGTCTTACAATATGAACATCCAGATCCAGCCATCGGGATAGGGCGTGCCCATGGAACAAACCTCTTGGGAGGTCCGTCACCCTCATGGTTGGTTGGTTGGTTGGTCGATTGGTTGGTCGTTTTGAGTGTGACGTGCGGTGTGGAGGGTGTTGGACGTTGAATTATTGAATATCAACGTTCCCTAATAACCTAGTAGCGGAACGTCCCGGGCCGCGAATTTGACTTCTGTACATCCAAACAAGGCTCAAATTGACAATGATTGAATTCAATGCTGCGACTTTTCCCTTCAGACCTTCACCAGCCGCACTCCAGGAATTACCTACTAAAACACAGAATTTATTTGCGCAGTGTGCAGCTCATGATATGATGATCAGTGAATTCTGAAACCTCTGATTGAAAAACCCCGTCAAATTCATATGGAAAGAATTGTCCCCAGACTGGATGTGGCTCGTCATAGGAACAGAACGTTCCACCGCACGAGATCAGATTGGCGCTCAGGCCTGCAGGCCTCAAGCTTCAATCTTCAAACCTCGGGTGTGATCATTTATAAAAGTGTTGACGCACTCCTGCATTTTCGCTGCTGGTTCCATTTTCCACTTGTGATGGTATGGTATGTATCTATGTTACAGAACTTAAGAATTCACAGGTCAGTTTCCCTTCTTTCTACATATCTAGATCTCGAAGAACTTGGACTCCTGGGAGCGCGTGTATTGGACGAGGCCATCAGGGAACCAGCTGCGAAGACAGTTTAGCCAGAATATCAAGGAGATCTTGCGAGCTTACAGGGCAATCTCCTTTTCGGCATTCTCGACGGAGTCGGAACCATGACAGATGTTGCGTCCAACAGCAAGGGCGTAGTCACCACGGATGGTGCCTATGAGAATTTAAATATCAGTTATGGCTTGATCTTGACAACTACGCGTAGGCTCACCAGGGCCAGACTCCAGGGGGTTGGTAGCACCCAGCATGACACGGCCGGTCTTCACAGCGTCCAGACCCTCCCAGACCATAGCAAAGACAGGACCAGAGAGCATGTATTGGATCATACCAGGGAAGAAGGGCTTCCCAATGAGATCAGCGTAGTCTGCACATCAGACGTTATCAATAAAGGAGGTTCTTAAAGAATCTGGATGGATCTAAGGAACTCACGCTTTTCGAGATGCTCCTTGCTTGGAGAGGTGAGCTTGGCGGCGATGAGCTTGAAGCCGCGCTTTTCGAAGCGGGCCATGATCTCGCCGACGAGACCACGGTCAACACCATCAGGCTGGAAAGACAATCCGCTCAGCTCAGTGGACGATGAACCCCGAGACAATGGATGATGGCTACCTTGACCATGATGTAGGTGCGCTCACGGATGTTTGGGGCCATGTCTGTTAACTGTTGTCTGAGCGAGCGGTTTCAAAGATGAAGAAATGGTTTTGATCTGATCGCAAACCAAGGCGAAATTTATCTAGTCCAGATCTTATCTTTTTGGGAAAAATAAGTCTAAATAAAACAACTCTTAAAATTCAATAAAGACAAATAGCATTCCGGGTGGTTCCGCTTCTTTGCGGTTTCTTTGACTGGCGAAGTGTTCGTCACAGCAGCAGACAACCATGAACGCGCTCGGCCCATCCCTAGCTCCCCACATTCGCTCCTCCAGGACACTCAAGAAATATGTAGTTCCAATCGCGCATTGGTATGCCAACCTTATGGGCTACCGAAAAATGGGTCTCAAATATGACGACCTCCGTGCGTGTTCCATGTGTAGCTCGGGATGTTCAAGTGCGCTCAATTAAAATTTATACAGAGGTTGAGGAGAACCCAGAGGTTCAGAGGGCGAGTCCTTTGCTCGCAAATTCGTGGTAGTATTCCTGACGCGGACTGGAATTACAGGCACTTGGTCGTTTAACTCCGCGAGAGACGTACGACCGCGCCTACCGCTTCAAAGTCGCAAGCGACTGTGATCTTCACCACTCCTCCTTGCCCAAAGAACAGTGGACAAAACCCGAAGATGTATGTCTGCCTAACCAAGTATCGTAACGTGGATGTTTACGACTGTTCCAGGACAAGCGATACCTCATGCCTCACGTTGTGAACGTCCTTAAGGAAGAGGAGGAGAGATTCACCTGGGACACTATGACTGTTCAACGCAAATAGACATTCGCTTCCATGTAGACTCGCGGTTGCGACTATCCTTATCCACATCTATTACCTGCGTCGCGCCCGCTTAAACGACAACGAATCGAACTATTTCGATTGCTGGATTCTTACACTGTGCTCTCTAATCTAACCTAATTGCAAGTCAATTTTTT
>PVYP01006045.1:0-12651 GCA_002995295.1 Rhizopogon vulgaris
AAGGGAATTGCGGTTCGAACATATTCGTTCACACAGTCAAATTTTAGACCGCTCTCTCAGTCACCAAACTAGGGCCTGTTTGGTATGCGACGTTTAGGGACGCTTCTGTCATCAAAAACGACACACGTGTCGGACTGCGAGCGATTAGAACCATGGCATGTGTGATGTTGAGACGTTTTGGGCCGCCATGCGTTATAGGGGGTGAACGTTAACCCTGTCTTCCATGCCCGTGATAACGGCCCTCCATTAAACTTCTATCATCCTGGCCGCCCTGATCATGAAGATCGCTATCACCGGATGCAACGGGGAAGTAGGGAGACGTGTTGTGCTCTGGGCGCTGCAAGAGGGGCACACCGTAGTTGGAGCAGACCACGTCGTTGCACAAGATACCGAGTTCTACAACAATCCTGCCTTCTCTTTCCATCAAGTAGAGCTGAAGGACTTTGATGCGGCTTTAAAAGTCTTTGAGGGGTGCGATGCAATCATCCAACTGGCAGCTTTCCGACAACCAATGGACTACATGGTTTATGTGCATAACGAGTAAGACATTCCCTCGGTGACAGTCGAGAGGATAATCAACTGTTATGTGCAGCAATGTTGTGATCACTTGGAATGTCCTACGTGCAGCTGCTGAGGTGAGTCGAAGGACACGCTCCAGATATCATCTGAAGAATATTGTCAGTTAGGCATAGATCGTATCGCACTGGCGTCTTCAGTCAACGTCTTGCGTGGGGTGTTCAGCACAGAACCCATCTTTAACTACTTCCCGATTGACGAGAACCACCCCTGCGAACCCGACGAACCCTATGGACTTTCCAAATTGTAATTAACCATGTTGTCTCGCCGGTGTATCAGCTGAATAAGCCCTGTCAGGATTGCTGAGATGCAAGCAAATACCATCGTCCGAAGGTACCCGTCCATGCGAGTTGCGAGCATTCGCCCTCACTGGTCAGTCCCTACGCGGGCACATGCCTATAGAAAGAATCAATTCAGTACTAGAGGTGACCTCTGGGGCTACGTCCAAATGGACTCGGTTGCAGATGCCTTCCTGCGTGCTGTGACTGTTGAGAAGGACCGCTGGACAGGACACGAAGCATTTTTCATCGTTGCACCTCAGCTGGCCGCTGACGAAGACTGGCTGGAACTGAAGGGGAAGTACTTCCAAGAAACGCCAATGAAACCTGGCTGGGTGGAAAGTGGTAGGAAAGGTTTCTTCGACTGTAGTAAAGCTGAGCGCTTTCTTGGTTGGGTCCACGAGGACTATGCGTAGGCACAAGTTCGAATCGGTGATATAAATGCACCTGACATACAATAGAACATAGGATCACGAAACATGTGTAAAATGATCATGAAAGCCCGCAGCTATGCAATGCATCAGCCTTATGGGGCAATTGGCACAGAATGTAACGCATGTATTCATCATAAGCAGCACTTCCCGAAGCTGCTTGCTAGTGCACGATATTTTGCTGTGTAGAGGACCTAGACGTCCGTTCGCTTACCGGCCATTGACATCAAGTGCTTGTTTGGGCGATCATCGAAGGTAAGTGTGACCTTTCGCTTCTGGCGTCAGACACGACACACGTGCCATAGGCCTGTGAGCGTAATGATTAGAACCCATGGCATATGACTTTTGGGCCTTATAAGAAACACTTTGGGGTGGTCCGTCTTCTCTGACCTCGATAACCACCCTCCATCAACCTTCCAAACTAGAAGTTTGTTATATATCTGGCTACTCTGATCATGAAGATCGCCATTACTGGATGCAATGGAATGGTAGGGAAACGAGTTGTGCTTTGGGCACTGAAGGAAGGGCACACCATAATCGGAGCAGACTACGTCGTTGCACAAGATACCGAGTTCTACAACAATCCTGCCTTCTCTTTCTATGAAGTGGACCTGAAGGACTTCGATACCGCTTTAAAGGTCTTCGAGGGTTGCGATGCAATCATCCAACTAGCAGCTTTGCTCCCGCAAGTGAACGACACGGTTAAGGTGCACAACGAGTAAGACGTTCCTTCGGTAACAGCCTTGAAGATAGTTAACCGCCCCATGTAGAAGCGTTGTGATCAGTTGGAATGTTCTCCGTGCAGCTGCTGAGGTCAGTCATGTAACACGTTCCAGACATCAACTGAAGGGTATCATCAGTTAGGAATAGATCGTGTCGCACTGGCGTCTTCGGTCAACGTCTTGCGTGCGGTGCTTGGCACACCGCCCATCTTTCACTATTTCCCGATTGACGAGAACCACCCCTGCGAACCTGACGAACCTTACGGGCTTTCCAAAGTGTAATTGATTCATGTTGTCTCGCCGAGGAACCAGCTGACCACGCCCTGTTAGGATCGCGGAGACGCAAGCAGATACTATCGTCCGAAGATACCCATCCATGCAAGTCGCAAGCATTCGCCTCCACAAGTTTACCCCTTCGCGGGCACATGCATATAGGGACTATGAAAAGGATCACTTCGGTTGCAGAGGTGACCTATGGAGCTATGTCCAAATGGATTCGGCTGCAGACGCCTTCCTGCGTGCAGTGACAGTTGAGAAGGACCGATGGACAGGACACGAAGCATTTTTCATTATTGCACCTCAGCTGGCCGCTGATGAAAGCTTGTTGGAACTGAAGGGAAAATACTTCCAAGAAACGCCAATAAAATCTGGCTGGGTGGAGAGTGGTGGGAAAGGTTTCTTCGACTGTAGTAAAGCCGAGCGCCTTCTTGGCTGGGTCCACGAGGACTATGCGTAGGCACAAATTCGGTGATATCAATGCACCTGACACATACAGTAGAACATGAGATCACGAAGCGCGCGTAAAATGATCATGAAGGATGTAAGAAAGTTTGTAGCTATGCAATACATCAGTATGGGGCAATCGACTCAGGATATAACGCACGTATTCATCATAATGATGTAGCACCTCTCGAAGCTGCTTCCGCGATATTTCTGCCGTGTAAAGGATCTCATCGTCCGTCCGCTTACCGTCAAAGTATTGGTTGATTCTGAAGAGCTGTCAGAAGGACGTTAGAAAACAAAAGGAAATTGCACACTGACAGTGCGAATCGTCTCGCAATATATTCATCCTTTCCCTCTGACATGGCTGCCAACCACTTTCGCTCCAACGGACTCGCCGTTCCCGGATCGCTTATCATCGATGGCTCAAGTGTGTCTTCAAGTGATCCCCAACCAACGTTTTCCTCTCCCGAATCTTCTTCAGATTCCTCAAAAACATCTTCCACATCGTCAAGCAAGAGTGACCCTGATACATCGCTGGCCATGCTGTGCCTTGAGTCAACAGACTCCAGCCGTCTTGAGTAGCGCCTAGCAGTCTTGGGCGACATCGACAACCAAGGCATGCTCGCTCGTGTATGCTCGTGTGCATCGCCCGCGCCATGGTCTAATCTGCGACTGCTTCTCCTACGCCCGCGAAGATGGTTACTCAGCCGTCGCTCCAACTTCCGTTCGTGTACTTGTCGGACACGAAGTTTGAGCTCGGCAGTCGTTACCACGCGGATGTGCAGATGCAGCGTGATAAGTAGGTCGCGCTTCAGCATCCAAAGCACGACCTCGTGATACGAGTCTATGAGGTCCTTGGATTGCACGACCGTCGCGAAGAAGTGGTTGTCTGTCTGCTTGGAATTGGAGTCAGAGATTGTAGCCATGAGGGTAGGAAGTGGTGGAATGGACGACTGTTGGAAATCACGTTTGAATTCAGCGGCGAGGGTGGAAAGCCTGTATTCTAATCAATCAATTTCAGGGCAAGAGGACTACTGATACTGACGGCTTGTTAATCCTGGGAGCAAGCGAAAAGATAGTCTTCAGTCCATTGTGGACTGTGTCAACAATTTTGGCTCGTCGGTGGTGAACCAGCCAACGGACAGTTGGGTATACCTGAGAATGCAAGTCCCAGTCAAGTAAGCTCGCCATGTCTGCCAGCCTGAAAATACCGTCATATCTAGCCTGCATAATACAAAAGAAGACTCACGATAGTGTGACGGAAGCAGTTTGAAGAAACTTGATCAGGCCCTCCGCTAAGTTTCTTTCTTCGGCATGCACGTGCGACCCCCTCAAGTTCACATACTCTTGTTCCTGGTCAGTATCAAGGAGGAGTAAACTCTTCCAAGGTTCAAGATCTGGCAGGCGCCATCCAAAACCGAGCTCCCGGCCCCACGACTGAGAATCATGTTGGGTCTCAAGACGGTCCACGAAGTCAAGCTCGAATTCCTCTTCGTTGTGCAATAAGTGGTCCAGATAAGGAGGGAGCTGCAGCTCAAGGGGGAGATCGTTGAGAGTGATGTGAGCCATGGTAGATGTCTTGAGAGCGTCGTAGAGGATTTCCATTGCAGTAGCAAGGGATGACGTTTGTTGTGCATGCGACACAAAATCAGAGAAACGTTCTCCTGCATATACACGTCAATAATATGTATTCTGCATGGTCGTTTCCACGAACCTTTTACCATATACTCAGTTTCAAGTGAACCAATGGCATCACACTCCGTTTCTACAAAGTTTGATAGCACTTGTTCTTGAAAGAGCACGGCGGTGACTGTGAAAGCAATTTGCTCATAGATTGTGTCGAAATACCTCGCAACATTTCCAGAGGCTGATGATGACGGGTCTGGTAAATCGAATACGAACACAAGATGAAACATGTGCAGCCATGAGCTTTGGGAAGTTGCAGTAGGACGAAGATCTTTCTCTGGGAGACTGGATTCCCTATGTCGAGACTCCCGACCTCGTGAACCAGATTTGTATCTCTCTGGTTTGAAGCGCCATATGCCATCCGGTTCCGCGCAAACAGGGTGTCCAGTGAAGACTAGGTTATCGATGACGAGCTCAAACTTCTGGTGGCAGAGGTGTGTCTGAGGACATAGCATTCCAGCCAGGAACTGAGCAGTGTAACCAAACAAACACTGGTACTCGTTCGCGACAGGATCGAACTCGTTTCGCTCCTCGTTTCGAGGGGAGTTGCGGCCTGATGCCGGGGAACGCGAGAAAGATATAGATCTATCACGACTTTCATTGGGCTTCCTCCATACGTAGTCGTCTATATCATCTATATCACCCTCCATGCGGGTCTCATCAGGCAAACCATTCGGACTGTCTGAGTAATGTGCTGCACGCCATGGGTTGTCTAATTCGAGACCATCGAGGGGTGGGCGAGGACGCGAGAGTCTGGGTCTACTCTCCGGGTACAGAGGCCACCGACAAACAACGTTTGGCCCCTTGGCTGACGAGGTTACGAGCAGAATGGCCAGGAGTGTTTCAGCCATGCCAAAGTCATGCACTGACCAAATACTTGAGTGAAGAACCGGAGGATAATCTACCGCCTCCGGCCAGTTCACGGCCCGACTTATTCCTTTTGAAGTTCCGTTCCAAAACTTTAGATCCAGTGCTTGCTCGCCTCCGAACCAGAGTCACAGACCTCACACAGGACCGTCACGATCTCGCACGTCGCTTTTACGTTTCCTCATTATTACAATCTAGCGACAAGGACAGAACCAACACAGCAAGCAACCATCAGTCATGCCGAAGGTTTGTCTATATCATGCTCGTCTGATCACTCAAGCTGATCTGTCATCTCCCTTAGAACAAAGGAAAGGTCAGATCGCCTAGATGCCAATAGATTGATCTAAGATCTAATAGCAGTATCATTTATCTAGGGTGGAAAGAACCGCAGACGTGGAAAGAACGAGAATGACGACGATAAGCGTGAACTAGTTTTCCGTGAAGATGGACAAGAATACGCACAAGTAACGAAGATGCTTGGTAATGGTCGTCTTGAGGCAATGTGCTTCGATGGCGAGAAGAGATTAGCCCATATTCGTGGTAAGATGCGAAAGAAGGTCAGTATACGTGCCGTAGTCGCTAGGCCTCATTTGAGACTGTCGTTCCAGGTCTGGATCAACCAGGGAGATATTGTGCTCCTGTCTTTGCGAGACTTCCAGGATGACAAGGCAGATGTCATCGTCAAGTATACGGCTGATGAGGCCAGAAATTGTTCGTCCCTTCTTTCTTAGCGTGTTCACGAAATCTCATGCAATATCACAGTAAAAGCGTACGGCGAGCTGCCCGAGAATGCCAAAATCAATGAGACAGACACCTTCCCCGAAGAGGACGGTGAATGTACTTTCGAGTTTGGCGACGAGGGGGAGGTCGACATCGACGATATTTAGGCACGTCTCCGTCATTTTTGTTTTGTACGTGGCATCCCATTTATACCCCCCGAACTCGTGTTGACTGGGTGTCTTCAGTATATTCTGTATTGGCAATTTCAGCACACCTTCTACATTGTACCCCTGCGGACACCAGTCATGATTCATTAGATGTGATTTTAGCAGTGTGTACTGGCAGCGTGTAACAATCTGGATGTGGTCACTCCACAGTTCAATCTATTTGTATTGATTCTCCTGACTGACGATGTCACCGATTCTTCGATGTGCCGGTGCATAAAGGTAAATTATCAGGTTGAGTGAATGTGAGCGCTGCGTAGTCATCGCATCATCAGTAAAGTCTGCATATCGGGTACGCATCCTTTTTCTTTTGTGAAATACTCCACGATATCCCGGGCGTTGAGTTTCACCGCGGCCTTGAGCATGTCAGGTGTTACTTGCACTCGATCCTCCAATTTTCGCTTCTTCCCCTTCTGCTTCTGTTCCGCTATTCCGGGATCTCTATCTACCCTCTCTATAAGCAGTCGTACAAGGGAGATATCCTTGCGGTAAATAGCGACGAGGATCGGCATGTTGTTTTTGCAGCGAGGCGATGCACCATGATCGAGGAGGAAGCGAACTAGGGGCACGAAGCCCGCTTGGACAGCTTTCGTGAGGGCATAGCCCTCGTGTGAGTTGATGTCTGGGGGATGGATTTTCGGACAAGTGAATGAATAATTTAGAAACGGAAGCGGATGATCTTCATCTGTCCACAAGGGCGGGTTTGCACGTGACCTCGGGGTGAGCGAGCGAAAGAGGCGTCTGGGAAGCTCTGGTCTCCATTTTAAAGAAACGATATCGCTCGATATTCGAAATAACGCATCTAAGGTGTCTGTTGTGCAAATTGGGTAGCGCAATAGTTTTGTAGGGATCATGTCATCTCTCGTCTGTGCAGCTTCTACGGCCGCGATGAGATATTGTGCACGGTAGGAGGATGGAGATGTGCTAAATATTCTGTAGAGTGTCTTGCATGTCGGAGGGAGAGAGGGAGATGTGGCGAAGAGTTGTATCTCGTAGAGAAGCTGGTGAAAAAAAAATTAACTGTTAGTTGTCGATGAAAACTGAGATGTACGAACCTCAACCGGAAGAGCCACCAAGGAGACACCTCTTGCCATCGCCTCCCACCGCCAATGGAATTCCGATGTCGCTGTTAACAGCTGTTAACTCGTGCAGACGCTTCTCACTTGTAGTATGTACATGAATCAATGATGATGCGGCATATGCCAACTACCCAATGACTGAAGATAAAAGCACGTGATATTCTGACTCTGGTGAGTATCGGAAGTGACCGCGGGCGCCGGGTATACACTACTTACTTCCCTCAAGCTGCTCGTCGTTGACATGGTTCGGGGGGAATTTCATTGAATGAAGACGGAAAAGAAGAATGTCAATACGGGCACTGTAAACCTTTATACTGGGGGATAAGGCAATGTCTTTCAGGGAATAAAATTATGAGCAATGACAGAATTTTACGAATGAAATAATATTATAATAGTGAACACATTTTGAACACATTGTGAAAATGGAATGATTGTAACTAACATTTGTTCAAAATGTAAGCTACTTTTTCATCAGACTTCATAGTTATCCAAGTCTGTCTTGCCACTCAGAAAAATGTGCCCTTGCCTTTAGTGCTACCCGTTCTACCGTCACGACCAATGAATACGAATACTTAAGGTAACTGTTGTATTATGTGTGGGAGAGTTTAAGGAAACATCGTAAAAATCATTGATCTACAGCATATTTCGTACTCAACAGGTCTACGAGCTCTCAAACGTCTTCTGATTCGAGGGGAAAGTAATGCGGGATGAGTTCTCTGAACGTAAGCTCATGAATATGAAGATCCATCAAAGACATTTGTGCTACGTACTCGTATACCTTCTGGTCGTTGTCTCTGCCAGTAAAAATGACGAATACTACATGGTCCAACTGAAGGGTTGGAAGCTATGGTCATCCTAAAGTCAACAAAGGAGCTTTCACTGACCTCGTCATTTCCATCCAAGAAAACGCGTGTCTCCTTGAGAGCAATATGAGTCGCTTCATTAATGGGGTAACGATAGACGCCAGTTGAGATCAAGGGAAAGGCCTGCGAATAGTTTGATGACCTTGGCTGTCAGGATAGATGGTCGTAGTGGCTCACGATGCTCTTGCACTTATTTTCTACGGCTAACTGAAGGCTTGTTCTGTAGCAGGACGCGAGCTGGCTAGCCATTGTCGGCGCGTCTGAAAAAGTACTCCATATTGGTCCTACGGTATGTATAACGTGTTTCCTGGCGCGAGGCAATAGTTCTGGAATAAACACAGCACGATGAGCCCCAAAAAGCGCACTCACGAAGGGAGCTGAAATCCCAGAGTTATTTTAGCATCTCCCGTTGGACAAGGGTGTGGCCCAGGATATAATTCTCTGCCTGTATTCCATGCAAGGGATGGGCGGAGGTAAGAGTTTCACTGGCATCTTGTTAGTTAAGAGTAGATCATACATGATTCAGCAAGCTCTGGCCCAGCAGCCATATGAATTGCCCCATCCACTAAAGTTTATGAGTTTCATGTGATGGGTGCACTCGAAAGTCCCACAAACCTCCGCCGCCACCTATATTCATGTAAATACCAAGTCAGAAGCTGACCGCTCACGTATGTAGGTTGTTGTGACTCACCCTGCAACGTCGAATTCGCAGCGTTGACGATTGCGTCCACCTCGATTTGAGTGATGTCACCTTGACTTTCATGAGGGTTAGACAACTGCAGAAGTATAGGCAGCCATCAGCTAACTAGATATGTACACGACTCAGAAGTGATCGCTTGGGTGGATAAATGGGCGTTTCGACGTTCCGGAGAGTCGCATTGGCGAAAAGTTGGTAGAGAGTACGAATATCTCGCAGCTGGGTTCGATTCGACATTTGGTTCATAGAGTAAGTGTGAGATAAGGATCTCTTTAAGCGATTAAGCGATTACTCCTGAGCGATATTACCGAAACACAAGCTTGCGACAAAAAAGGAACGGATCCGGACAAAGTACACCAAGCTAGCATACTAGCACTTTTAATTGGTAGGGAACGGCTCTGTTGCTGGAGCAAAGTACAAAGACACGTTGAATGGATGGACTATAACAAAGTTAGTGGCTGAAGTGGAAGCCTTCTTGTCGAACTATGTATCATTTACGAATGCAGATACACCAAGACACTGGCAAGTAGCAATAATGTTGCATGGATGCCACGATATGAGCAAGGAAGTGCGAATGTGTGTAAATTGGCTAATGCGAAGACTCCAGGAGAAAAATGATTGAATGCTTCGGTTAGAAAATACAACATTAGGTGCGCATTGGGGCACCTAGCATGTCAGATACGAATAAGTTTCTAATGCAGCAGAGGAAGCGAACTGCGCACCATATATATTAAAGTAATAAGAACAGTGAAGAGCTGTTAGAGAGGCATTGATTGCCAAGTGGTATCCAAACCGGCTTGGGACCTCTCTCCGATTGTCGTAGTTGGAAGAAGGGTATTTGATATTGATTGAACGACCGGAATTTGTTCTGACTCTGAGCTCCGTACGACAGTAGTGATGGGCTCGTTATGGGGATAATACGACCTGCGCTTAGTGGATACGAAGTCATAAACGGCGAATCTAGTAACAACGGTAAGTTAGGACTGCCATCGCAACCTGAACGGTTGTCAAACTTACTGCTCTTCCAGCTGCCGCCATTCGGGCTTCATTTTGGCTAAGTCCGGATTTGCCTTGCGTTTCGTGTGGGTCAGTGGTTTTTCAACCATTAAGAACTCGTCGAGTTCATGGGTTACGTCAAAGTTAGCTTTCTTTACCTGCAAGGGATGAATACGACGCGGACTTGGCAAATCACAACACTCACGTCGGGAACAAAAGGAGGCTGAGTTTCCTTCGATTCCACACTGTCCCAATCTACACCTAGCAGCCATGAATTGTTTTTAATATCCTGGAAGCCTTGACCATTTGGTCGACAGCCTAGGCGTTGACTGACATTACGTTCGAGTAACTGCAACACACTGAATAAATAAGAACGCTGCGAAAGGGTATCAGCACTTACTGCTTGCACGAACTCCATACAGTTTGCGCTGCATTTCTTCGAGGCATCATCAGGAAAATTCAGAGGATCCTTGAGGATAGAGTTGGTCATCTTCTCAGATGTGCGTCCGTCAAATGGACGTCGGAGGAACAACAACTCGTAGATAGTAACACCGAAGCTCCACCAGTCGACACACCATGTGTATCCTTTCCTCCCTACAACTTCGGGAGCCATGTAGGCCAAACTCCCGGCAATACTAGTGTGCAGCCGACGCTCCGAATAATGGATAGCAACATTGAAGTCAGTAATATGTGCATGTCCCTGTGCATCAAGCAATATATTATCTGGTTTAAGGTCACTGCGGCTCCAGTTAACGACGAAAGGTATGTCAGTATCAGAAAGGTCTTACCGATGTATGATGCGCTTCTTGTGCAAATAAACGAGAGCCGAAACTAACTCTGCAGCCCAAAATCGGATCACATTCTCGCCCAAGTATCCTCTACTTTCCAAATGGACTGAACATGATACACAAATTAGAAACACGATGATGTAGGAAGATCGTGATTAACTTACATCGGAGGTCTCCACCAAGCATGAGGTCAAGCACGAAAAAGCAGTTTTCATCATCCTGGAATGCGTAACGCAAGTTTACAATGAAAGGGTGGTCAATCTAAAGAGGGTAACATGAGAACCGAACACACAATCAATAGAGCCTAAACGCACCTCTTCCAGTAGTTTCCGTTCCTGTATAATGTTTGCCACAGCCTTTTGCTTGATACATCGCGCTTTATCAATGTATTTGAGCGCATAAAGCTTCTTTAAACGCTTGTGTTCGACTACTCTGACCTAACCAATGATTTTGAGTGGTTATAGAAAGGTGAAACAAAAGACGGCCGACCTTGCCGAAAGCGCCTTTGCCCACCGCTCTATGGAGGTCAAAATGAAAGAGGTTAACTTCGGTATCAAAATCAACAGGTTCAGAAAAACAGCATCCCATGGTTCATCACAGGACGGTGTTGAAAGTTAACGAGCGGGAGTGGATTTTAGGAGACTTTATTGAAGGAAAGAAAACAAAAGGACCTGTATACGCTCACTGCCCTGGAGACTTTGTACCTCCATTCGGCCTCCGGGTAAGTGTCTTATCATGTAATATTCACGGCATATAAAATAATAATAACAACGCTTTGTATCTTAGCACTTCCAATCCGCATCAACAAATCACAAACTCCACATTGCCAAATCTCTGTGATTTGCTAGTGTGCTCGACGACGTTGACAACCTGCGGAAGGAAAGAGAAACTGCACTGTTCCGCAACTAATAAGTAATTTGATTGATATGGATGCGGAAGGTCAAGGATTGCTCGCTCCTTCCCCGGAATCTTTGGCGTCTGTGAAAGTGTTCCCCCTCATTCATTACTTGAAGAGAGATGTGATCGTGAGTGCACCTTCGAGATCAACCACGTGTCATGATTGACGCTTTGGCTGGTGTCCACTCAGAACACAGTGGGTGAGAGAAATTCTGTAATTCCTAATTGGTATAACGTGGTTAACGAAACGAGCATATCAGATAGTCCACTCAGTTGGGAGTGCGTAAACATTATTGTGTTTTACAGTGCCCCAACGATTCAACACATCCTGACAGGCAACTGACCGCCTCGGACATCAATTTCGCGATAGTGCGTCCCTTGGTTATGAAGTACGCAAGGCTCAGGAACATGGCTGTCATATACGCGTGCATGGTTGTTCGCTCATACTTCTTAGCGCGGTCAAGCTCAGACTTGGCTCACTCAGGGGTGATGTATTCGCGCGCCACCCTTTGTGAGATCATGGCCTTGAAGCTTTTGACCCACTTTGCATCAAGCAAGATCCAGTTGGCAGCTGTATTGACGACACTATGGAGTCCATTAGCAGGAGCACCCGCCGACGTGATTGAAGAGGTGAGGGACGCTGTTGGTGGGGAAGATGAGTGTGACAATAACCCTCAGTGTACTATTGAGGTCAGTTCCGGTCTATCCTTTCTTTTTTTAATAAAAAAATACAGTAAATGACCCCTCGAAAAGATGGCAGTTGTTACGAAGTCCAAGACCTTCCTGGCTTCCCCGCTTGTTCAAAGCGTTGTCAATGACATGTACAATGGACGTATCACAGTTTCCATCGTCAGCAACAGATCAATGGTGGCAGACAATTACAAGCAAAAAGCAATCATGATGTACGACCCGCGCACGGCGCCCATACTTGATCATTACAGGTCTATCAGACATTCGTGCTTTCTACCTCACACTCACACTCTATCAGATTGAGAGTTCCACGATATTCTGCGATCTTGCACTTTCTCAACATAGCTCTGCTTCTGATGGTTTTTGTTGCATGTCTGTGGAGTAGGTGTCCCTACTTGGCTGTGAGCCAATATA
>PVYP01006049.1:3157-14061 GCA_002995295.1 Rhizopogon vulgaris
ATTTTAGATTGCCGCGTTCGGCAATTCGACTTCTTTCTGGGCGCCCGGCTTTATTTGCGACAGAGATCCCACTAGGAATCAGTGCCCTTCCCCATCCCTCTCCATCCCATCGATATCACAGTTTATTGCTGGTTCCAACCCCTACCCTCTTACCTTTTTACCTGCCATCGTTTGTTGAAGAATCTCGTCCTCCTCCAAGCTGTTTTAACCTCCTTTACACCTTAATTTCAGTCTAAATTAGCCGGTCTTCCCCGGTCGATAAAGAGACGCCGAGTCACCGTTGACATTGATAACCGTATCGACTTCAAGTGGGAATGCAAGGCACTTCAGAGTTTGTAGATGAGCAGTCAAGAGCAGCGTAAGACATCAAATCCCTGCAATCTGATCAGAAAACCATGACCAAGCCTCACTCCAGCTCAAAGCCGCCTATTGTGCGCAATCCAAGAGCATGCACCGTTTGTCGGGCAGCTAAGGTGACGATCGACTGACACTAGGAGAAATTATCTAACTTCTTCATAGATGAAGTGCGTCGGGGCAAACGACGGTGCTAAGCAGTGTCAAAGGTGCAAACGAACAGGTGTGGAGTAAGTAATGAATTGCTGCGATAAAGTCCATCAGGAGATTAATTATTTACCCCCAAGATGTGTCTTTGAGAAGCATAGAAGAGGGCGCAAGCCTGGGTCAAAGTCAGAAATATCGTCTTTGCTTTGCCTACCCCCACTCACCATATCCCAAGACTATCTGAAGCATCTAAGATGCTCCGACGCCTAGAGAAAGGATTGAATACGGCAAAACTCAAGCAAAACGATACATCCTTATCAACAGTATTCCCTGCAGATCCCCGTACCCCTCAAAGCGAAAGCTCTCAGTTTGGCAGTCTCCGACAGCCCGACGCTTATGGTTCAGTCGGTAATTTCTTTTACACGACAAAGCCATAAGCTATGACTGACAGCATACTATAGATGGCTATGCGACTTCGAGCGTCAGTTCACGCACTATCGATCAAGAGGATGACGATGACGGGGAACGGAGCGATGAGAAATTCCCTGCTAAATTGATCAAGAGAGAAAACTCTTTTTTCAGGACTATCCTCAATCCAGAGCACAAGTCACCGATGCCCCATGCGTCCAACGTTACCCAGTCATTGCGCCCAGTATCTGTTCCCCACGACTGCAACGATCCAATTACAGCCGGCCTAATCGATGAAAACAAAGCAAAAGTACTCTTCGATCTGATTTTCCTTCGACTTAACCCATTCATCAATCTTTTCGATCCAACTCTGCATTCTGTTGCATACGTCCGGTCTAAATGCCCACTGTTATTTACTACCCTGATAATGGCTGGATGCAAGTTCTTCGAACCGAGCTTGTACAAGGAGTGTCTGAGGCTTGCTCATGAGCTCGCTGTTAAGGCATTCGCAGGAGGCTGGAAACGAGTAGAAGTGATCCAAGCATTTGCGTGCCTTACTTATTGGAGAGAACAAGATGATAATGTAAGTGTGCCTCGAACTCTCTTTAGACCTGCCCAACCTGAAGATCATTCAAGCGAACATGGATGTATATTGGATACGTGCGTATTTCAGTGTTCGTTAGTCTCGGTGATTAATTTCTTGATTTTTGTCCAGGCGTGTCGAATGGCAGTTGAACTCGGCCTCAACCGATACGTTGCAAAGCCTTCTACTCACGAAAACGATTTCCAGCTTCGTGAACGACGGAACAGGGAGAGGACATATCTTGTCCTGTTTGTGCACGACAGAAGTCTCAGCATGCAGACAGGTCGACATTGGATGCTTCCTGAAGTAATTCACTTGCTTTTACCAAGATGTGGCAGCTCACAATTGCTTCAGGACGACTTTATAAGGCACTCCGATTCATGGCATGAGCAGGGAGGGTCTCCTGCTCGATGCGAAGACGTCATCGTTTCTGCTTTCGCACAACTCCGTCGCATAGCGGTGAGACCTTTCCTTCACATATACCTGTTTGTTAAGATCTAATGGTATTAGACTGAGGCCACAGACATGTTCCACACGAACAGGAGTACTAGTCTTGGACCGGACGGTGGAAACAGTCAAGTCAATATCGATATGGTCTTGAAGAACTGCAATGCGAAGCTTGCCCAATGGAACACTACCTGGGAGCATGAAATGAGAATGGGTGAGAAGCACAAAATTTCATCTTTCAAATACATGACCTCATTCATATGTTGCTGATAGCTAACGGAGAATCATTCCACTTTTCATTCTTGACTTTTTTCTGCCTCTATTCGAGGCTTTTCTTGAATAGTTTTGGGGTTCAATCAAGTGTTCTACCTGTACGTCGCAGACTTCTGTGCATGCATCGTTGCTAATTGTCACACCCCAGGCCAACCGCACGAACACTCATGTTCGCGCTTTATCTGCGTGTTTCGAAAATGCATTGGATGTGCTGCGAATCGCATCTAAAGACTTTAGAGAATTCGGTGTTTTGGTAAGTCTCGCTTTAGCGTACGCCACTCACTGACTCATATCGTGCAGCGCTACGGACAAGAGACGACCTCCGTTATGACTGCCTACTCTGCCATATTTTTATTGAAGGTAATAAAGTTGCTGCCTTTAACTGCAACCGAAAGTTGATGTGTCAATATCAGTTACTACGTTCCTCCAACACACACACCGACTTGCAATCAGAATTACCGGAAGGTGCAGCTCCTCAGATCCACGTTGCGATCACAAAAACAGCCGAGGCATACCAGGAAGCTTCTCACTTTTCGCCCACCTCAACGTCGGCTGTCTACCATGCTCGGTTTCTGTTGAGTCTTGTTCGCGCTGACATAGAACGAACTCGACAAGCCCCTCTCAAAGAAGTTCCGATTGACCCAAACATCCAACAAAGCAAGTGCTCTCTACGCGATGCAAGGAATTTGTTAACAATAGATTTATTAGACTCGTATGCTCCGGCCCCTCCATGTTCACCCCAGCAATTCACATATCCATCTTCCTCTTCCTCACTGGTGTACTCTGGGTATGCACCGCAGACTTCCCCTGATATGAATAGCCAAAACTCCCCTGGCGGAGCGAGCTACGTGGATGCACTGGGCCGCCCTTCTGGTTCGTATGGCCCTTCAGGTCAATTAGGTTACAACATGCCGCATGCCTCAGACCCCGACTTTCATTACTACCGCGCGATGTTAGTGGAGCTCGGTTGGGGGGCGGATGGCACCACCCTTCCTTCGAACGATGGTTTTCGCAACATCGCCTACGGAGATACAGCTGGCACTTATACCCAGCACCCATACGTACACATACCACCTATGAGTCAAAATGGATTTGGCGCGAGTTGATGGCATCGTTACTTTTCTTGCAGTGTACACCTACATTCATACATTCTTGTAGTGAGATCAGAACTTCATTGTAATTGGAACTCAATTCAAAGCATCGTCACTCGACACCAATGGGGAAAATAACGACTTCTACACCGTATGCAACCGCAAGCGCTGGATTGCCCCTCCTAGCCATAAAATCGAAATCACGGACGCGATGCGGACGGGGAGCGATATTGATAACATGTGGTTGCGCATGAACATAGTTCACATCGTGAATGTGAACGACAGCTCCTTTGGTTGGTGACTGGGATGCAATAGCGAAATAATCCGGGTTCGTCGGACACCATCTTGGCGACCAGAGTAAGGACTTCAATTGTTTAAAAATACAGAAGACGAATGGGCGTACCGGAATTGGTGGCCACCCTCAGGAAAACTGATACCTGTTTGTGAAGGTTTTCCACCCTGGGGCTTAGACAAATCCCATATGGAAAAGCGGGAGCCGTAAGTTGCTCCTACGCTGTACGACACACGAAGTCAGCTAGATAAGCCGGGGATCAATGTGCACTGACATATCAATGTTATCTTGACGCCAAGCGGCAAATCCCGTCCACTGAGATGAAATGCCCATCAAGGATTTGGACAAAGCGTGGGGTTCAACGAGCTCAATAACGCTAGACTGCCTCCAGCTCCCTTGTTCGCTTTGCTCCGGGTCGGACCTCCAGTCTGTCAAAAATATAGAACCCCGGCAGTCCGAAACAAGGAATTCTTTGCTGCTGAATTGGTGGCTGTTCACTGTAACAAGGGGGTGGGGAAATGCAATCACATATGCAGTTGGCTGGGGACGGGGACGAGGTGATGATGACGCGTCGGTACCCATTGACCTCTCTGGAGAAGGAATTCCAGAAGATATATCCAACGATGGATGTAGATCCCAAACCATCAGCATTTTGTCATCTGGTCAAAAGTGTTTATGTTTAGAATGTACTCATTATGCCGTTTGAACAAGTTATGTACCTGCCACAGTCGCGACGTATCTTGCATTGTCTTGATCACGCCCTCCACAGAAGCACATGTCATTGACTTTGCCATGATGTCCGCTGAGACCACCACCAAACGCGAACGTGTTTTCAGAAGATGTAGAAGACTTTGTTAGCAGGTGGAGGCTGAAGTCTGAGGCAGCAGCAGCAATCCTAGGACGGCGTCAACTTCATATTTTCCTAGACAGTGAGATGCACCTTACTCGATAACCCAGTCATCACTTGAACTAGGTGAAATGGATCGAGGCGACCACGCTAGAGCTGTGATGCATCTTCCAAGATGAAAGGACGCTATTCTCTCACTGGCTGGAGGGGTCTTGAGAAGAAATATATTGATCAGCAGCTTCAGTCACACAACTGGGGAGAACACATACTACACGAAAGACTTCCACTGAATGCTCGCCTGCGACAGCTAATAAGTCTGCCCCATCGTCATTATAACACGCGCGGACGACAAAGACGTCTGATCCATTATTTATTCTCACCACTCCGCTATCCATGTCCTTAAACGCGCTGTCGCGATTTTGCCACCTGCTAATGGGGTTTCAACACCGTCGAAGTATATAAAAGCAAGATATTGGTTATCCAACACCGTGACATATTGTTCGGCAAAGAGATCGGACCCCGGCTGTTTCTTTACCTACGTCCACAACTTGAAAGCTTGAACCTGCAACTTGCAGACATGGGTCTCATCACTTCTGAGGCCCAAGGGCCAAGGGATTACCGTTTATCTATGTTCTGTGTGTGCCGGTTGCCACTTACATTAGAAATGATCAGCAGATCGTGCCGCGACAAGGTTGCAGAAGCAAAGACCTGTTGAATATTATTTCTTCTGGTGCTCCGTCTCAGATATGCTCGACAGACTAAACAGTACGGTATCGATCGAGGAAGTCTGGCGTGCGCTACTGTCACCAAGGTGTTTCCGGCCAGGACACCTCAAATAGAAACCTCAAACATACTTCACATTAGGCATGTACCAAAAATCTTGGTCCATCTGCTGGTAGTGCTGCCCTGCATACTGCCCTTCCGCCTTTCTCAATCGAGAATATAGCTCCATCTGAGCATAGAAGGCGAGCCTTTTCATCGGTATCATCCTGCTCGGTATAAGCATGAGCACGAGGACCCAAGGCGGGGGATACTCACAGGTATCCACTCCCATCCTCCACAGCGAATATACTCTACCACAGCGGGACCAGTCCCTTCAGTGGTTATATTCCCATCATCAGCGTATTTCAAATTGATATGGTTCCCATCTTGGTATGCTGCGGTCAGCACTGCAGTTGCTTTTTCCGCAAAGGATTTTCGAGCTTCTATGGTATCTGCGACGAAGGTGGGGTCACGATGAGGTCGAACGATGACGATGTCCAGCGAGTCTTCCAAACGAACAGATTCGGACGCAAGAGGAGTAATTCTGAAAGCGGGTTCCAAACGATCGACATTGACGGTAGACAGAAAGTATGCAAATGGGCCATTCGCATCTACAACTCCGTGATCATCTGAATCGTGATGAGTCACGAAAGTCTTCTTGTCAGGATCATATATCTCCACAACTCGGGCAGATGGCGTAGGCAAGAGCTTGACTTGGCTGCTGTACCATCGAGTGATATTGTTCCAGGCAGCGACTTTAAATCTTTCGATACCTGGCATTTCTTTTCTCAGACTCTCGGAGTCGTGAAGAATAGAGGCGTGTAAAGCCGTGGAAGTGACTACTGCTGAAACAGCGACATTGTTGCAAGGTTGCTGTGTGCTCGGCGGAGGGGATATGGTTGTGACAGCAAGTGTGAGAGGCACGACGTTCGAACCCCTGATGAATGCTTCAAGAGACTTCAGCTTGTATGCTGGGCCCTCATGCATTGGGTCCGGCTTGAACAACGAGGAATATAGAGCGTTTGCCGTCCCACATGGGACAAGTACCAGACGAACTGATGATGATGCGACTTTATCGCGTACTTGTGACTCGGATGAGAGTGCGTTGATGATTTCGTGCAGCGTTCCATCACCAGAGCCCAAGATGACCGTCACGTCACCCTCGTATTTCTCGAGGAACCCACTAACTACGGTACCAGCATGCCCAGCTGCTCCGGTTGGAATTGTCTGGACAACTTGCAGATGGGCGTCTTCGAGACGAGGGAAGACGTGTTCATTGAAAAATGCCTCGGCAGTGCCATCACCACAAACGGGATTGTATATCACGAGCAGTGGGCGACTTGCCATAGCGATCTGGTGATACGAAGTTGAGAAAGTAATCAGTGACGACTTCCTTGTACTCACATGAGTTGGTTTTCAAGAGATAAGTAGGAGATATGTAGACGATTACCCCGGCCCGCCGGAGCCGAGTAATACTAGTCCTATTCTCCCATAGATCCCCAAATAGATTTCAATCTGAGAAACAGTCACTGAATGTTTCATCATCTCCGTCTATCACACAATCTCAAACATCTCACTAGTCGCACCATGGCTTCCAAAGCTGCCCCAGTCTTCAATCCGTTCACCCTCACCCTTGTCCAGCTCGGGGATGTCGGCTCTGACAAGGCAGTCAATCTTCAACATGCTCGCGAGATGGTCATGAAGGCAGCAAAGAGCGGTTCGGGCATGAAGCCTCAGGTCGTCGTACTACCGGTGGGCGGTCAATTTTCTTAACCTGACATCTCATCTTATTCTCTTCAGGAATGTTTCAACTCGCCGTACGGCTATGTTCACTTCCCTACATATGCCGAGAATATTGGCTACACTCCTGGCAAGGAATATGATGTCCAAGCGAGTGTAAGCGAAAGCGTCAAGATGCTGTCTTCCGCTGCAAAGGAGGCGGGAGTCTGGCTCATCGGAGGTCAATATTTCGCTCAGACACGTGGTAACCAATAGGAGGTTCACATCTCTGTTTAACAGGTTCTATACCAGAGAGAGATGCGGAGACAAACAACGTCTACAACACTTGCACTGTGTATTCTCCAACAGGTGTCGAGTCCGCTACATCTTACTGTAACTGACATTGACGTACATGGATGGAGGTGCACTTGTTGCACTACATCGTAAGGTTCACCTATTTGACATCGATATCCCTGGGAAGATAATGTTCAAGGTGCGCCCATTCGATCTTGAACTAACAGCTTTTCTGGCGCTCATCATATTTGCAGGAGAGCGAGACCCTGACCGGAGGAGATACGACGAACTATTTCGACACTGGTACGAACCTCGTAAGCTGATTGCGCTGCACTCGATCAAGCACTCTCCAGAGTTTGCACGTATTGGTCTCGGTATATGCTATGACGTCAGGTTCCCAGAACTAACGATGATTTCGGCACGGCAAGGTTCGTAGTTATACGATTCATCTAAGGAACAAGAAACACATATTCCCTCAAGGATGCCATGTGGTGGTTTACCCTGGGGCATTTAACACCACAACTGGGCCTTTGCATTGGGAACTCCTTCAACGAGCCCGGTAGCGTGGTTGTCAAACTGAATCTAATAGTTCCTGAAGTAGCTTCAGGGCCGTTGATAACCAGATTTTCTTTTCGATGTGCAGCCCAGCACGGGATATGACTGCTGAATACCATGCAGTGAGTGAAGTGCTACATTATGCGGTGATAACATCTGAAATATCTAGTGGGGGCATTCTATGATCGTTGACCCATAGTAAGACATCCCGTTTGAAATGTATCGCTCGCTCTAAAGGAACTTTCAGTGGAAAAATTCTAGGGGAGGCTGATGAAAATGAGATGATACTGCATGCCAATATCGGTGAATTAAATACAGGTTATTTACAAAGTTCTGATCTGACACGGATTCTAGACCCCGAACCATTCCAGAGTGTAAGAGCTGGAATCCCCGTTACAAGACAGCGTCGCTTCGACGTCTACCCTGATGTGAACATTGGTAAATGAAGGGTAACAGGGTATAGC
Source organism: Rhizopogon vulgaris (assembly GCA_002995295.1). Lineage (NCBI taxonomy): Eukaryota > Fungi > Basidiomycota > Agaricomycetes > Boletales > Rhizopogonaceae > Rhizopogon > Rhizopogon vulgaris. The sequence continues at coordinate 11,394 of PVYP01006049.1, forward strand.
ATTGTACCGCATCGTGTACTTGCTGCGAAATTTGAATAGAGGTGGTCTAGATCCATTTATACACGTTCACGCATGCCCCAAACCCGTTTGTTTCTTCTGCCTCGAGAATGCATTGTGTACATGAAGTTTGACCTTGGAGTCTGCGATCGGCCAATGAATGATAATTTGTTTGCAAGTGAAAAAAATGATTGAGCAAGGATAGTTTCCATTTTGAGATAGCCAGCTGTCCGCACAGCAGGGAGAAAATTCTGGCAGGTTCCACAGGATTCTTGTTCAAGTCGTCACATAGAAAACTGTCAAAATCGGCGCCTGAACAACGTCCACTTCAACCTCGACCTCTACCACTACCACTAACCCTCCCTCCGCTATGGTAAAAGAAAGGTGCGATTAGTGTTATTCAATCGACTCTGTCTCCTAAAATTCATCGTAGGAAGTTTTATGAGCTCCTGGAAGTCCAAACAGATGCTTCAGAAGCTGATCTGAAGAGGGCATACAGGAAGAAGTAAGATAACACTCCGTGGCGAGTGCGATTTCTCATTAACTTGTCCCGCAGAGCATTGAGATTACACCCTGACAAGGGTGGTGACCCGGAACTCTTCAAGGAAGTCACACATGCGTACGTCCTCCTTTACATTTGTAGACTTTGTTTTTTTATCTCACTTTGTTGTTTTAGATACGAGATCCTTTCCGACCCACAAAAGCGCAGTGTATACGATGCTCGAGGTGAAGCTGGTCTTTCTGAGCAAGGTGGAATGGGTGGAATGGATCCCCAGGTAAGCCCTGTGGTCGGCACTGACGTGGCGTTGTTCTCACCCTTGAATTCTTAGGACCTTTTCAGTCAGTTGTTCGGTGGCGGTGGATTCTTCGGCGGTGGCGGCGGCGGTCGTCAGCAGGCCGCACGCAAGACCAAGGACCTCGTGCATCGCGTGAACGTCACGCTCGAGGACCTTTACAAAGGGAAGACCACCAAGCTTGCCCTTACCCGCAACGCACTTTGCAACAAGTGTCACGGTCGCGGCGGAAAAGAGGGCGCTGTGCGAACATGTCCTACATGTAATGGTCGTGGCATCAAGGTCACTTTACGCCAGATGGGTCCCATGATCCAACAGATACAGTCCGGCTGCGACGAATGTTCGGGTGTGGGAGAAGTGATCAATGCAAAAGATCGCTGCGGTCAATGCAAAGGCAAAAAGGTCATGCCGGAGAAGAAGATCTTGGAAGTGCATATAGACAAGGGTATGAAGGGCGGACAGACGATTGTTTTCAACGGAGAAAGTGATCAATCGCCAAACTCCGAGTCAGGAGATGTCGTTATCGTCATAGAAGAGAAGCCGCACGAACAGTTCAAACGTCAAGACAACAATCTCATAACGGAGCTGGAGATTGATCTATTGACGGCCCTTGGTGGTGGGCAGGTCACAATTCGTCACCTCGATGATCGCGCCCTCATCATAAACTTTGTTCCCGGCGAAGTTGTCAAGAATGGTAAGCATACCTCGAAACGCAGCGATGAGACTTGATGTTGATATTTGTGGCAGACGCTATCAAGGTCATACGTGGCCAAGGAATGCCGTCACAGCGACATCATGAGCCGGGAGATCTCTACGTCAAGTTCACCGTGACATTCCCCGAGCACATCGACCCAGCCGTTGTCCCCTTACTGGAGAGGGCGCTCCCACCACGTAAAGAGATTGAAAAATTCCCTAAGAATTTCCATCTCGAGGAAGTTGATCTGGACGAGCCTGATGCACGGTCCAAAGCCTCTGCTATGTCAGAGGAGTCTATGGATGAGGATCATGAAGGAGAGCCACGCGTTCAATGCGCAAATCAGTGATTTGGGCATGTTGGATTCGCATGATATATCTGTGCACTAGAGACCCTAGCATCTGTTGTTACATTCGCTACATTTAATACGCATTTTCATTCCCTTTTTTTTTCCACGTCATTGAGGAATATCCCACCGAATCTGAAAATACAATGAGGATGAAGAGAAGAGCAACGTAGAAGACACATACTTCGGGATTTTGCTTGAAAGTCTCGTAAGCTGTACGGTTAAAGAAGCTGATCTCTGTCTCATTTTCTAGCACGGAAGACAGTTAGCAGACCAGAAATATCGCTCGATAGACTTACCGAAACCAAGTTCAGCTAGCGTGCGGGCATCATCATCGAAGATCCATTCATCATGGTCCATGTTGATGATCAGATTGGTTGTCTGACAGGAGGTTTAGGCTAGTACCAAATAGTACGCCGGGTATCATACCTTCGCACCATGGGCTTTTGTGTACAGCTTAAGTGTATCTGTTGCAAGAGAAGTTTGATGAACATCCAGACATGTCAGGTTGAGGCATGCTAACCTAAATACACATTCCGATACGGCTTCCATCCTGAACCAGTCTGAACAGCTGGGACGAAGGACGAAACAAGTAGGAAGGTGCTGAGAGGTGAAGAAGGTTGGCTATACCTCGCCGAGCGATATTCTTGAGTTCGCCAACTGTTGTAGTCTCAAGGTTTAACTTGTGTAAGACCAGACTTCGTTCTGTGCGGTATTCGAAGGATTTGATCACTCGAAGAGTTATCGTCGCCTCAGTTTTAGGGAGAGCAACGTTTGTGAGGACGTCAGACATGTGTGGAAGGAGCAAGACAGGGATGTATTTGGACGCTTAAACTT